>JAVJIF010015516.1:0-88729 GCA_038442645.1 Agave tequilana | reverse complement strand
TGAAGAATACGAACTAGTTAAAGGAAAAAATTTTTAAACTAGTACGAAATCCTTCAAGCAAGGAATAAAAAAAATTATTTTTCATGAAACACATGTAAATCACATGATCACTAAACACTCAAAGTCTATAAAGCCCATATCATAGTCTCATGAAAACAAATCATGAGTAAACTAATAAAGTGAGTGTACAAGTAAATGTGACACATATCAACATGAAAATATTCAATTAATCTCATATGAAATTCCTTGAAAACATGAAACATGAAAAACTAGATTTTCATTACCAATAGAAATTACCTAAAAACATGAAAATCATCAAACGATTTAAACTTCAAGGTATAT
Organism: Agave tequilana; assembly: GCA_038442645.1. Classification (NCBI taxonomy): domain Eukaryota; kingdom Viridiplantae; phylum Streptophyta; class Magnoliopsida; order Asparagales; family Asparagaceae; genus Agave; species Agave tequilana. The sequence continues at coordinate 88,387 of JAVJIF010015516.1, read as the reverse complement.
GTATGTCATGTACAAACTAAAGTATACATACATATCCTAAACATAATGAGTTCACAAAAGTATATGCATGAAGGCACGTGGCTCAAGGATGTACATGTATAATCAATAGTTTGGATAAGATAAACATATACATGAAGTTAAACAAATAAACACGAAATCAAGAAAAACTAAATTTTCACCACAACTAATTTCATTTCAAGGTATATGTATGAATTGTCAACACAATAAGTATACATACATATCCCTAAACACAATTGAGTCCATATATATAGATTTGCATGAAAGGCAAATGACTCAAAGGGTATACATGTATATCTTAAGGTTTGGCAAAATAAACATATATATGAAATGAAAAACTCATAAAACAAATCCAAAACTAGGAATACAAGTTTAAAATGCATGAATCATCAAAACTAGACTATACTAGCACATCTAATGGGTTCAAATAAGCAATCAAGCCCAAACATATATAAAGATTTATTTGTGTCTCACTACATGTACAAGTATAAATTCTAGTCTTAATGAAAACTAACATCTAAACAAGTAATTAAATCATTAAGCATAAAACGGGATATAAATCAACATGAAAGACATAAAATGATCATTATGTAAATCCACATGCTATTAGAATCATGATATACATAATAGCTAAACAAATTGTGAGAACACAACATATGGGTCCATATAAACATGGTGATCTCAAAAGCTATAGATGTATGTCAAAGGTCTAATAAACATGGCATTCAACATACTAAACAAAACATGATTCAACAAAACAAAAATCATAAACATCCACATGATCATAATATATATGCATGTGCATTAGATCTAGTGCATACATATTAGTTTAAACAAGGTGAGAACACTAAATATAGATCCATATAAAACATGGGTGTCTCAAGTAACTAAACATGTATAACACTAATCTAATCAACATGACATAAGCATAATGAACAATAAACCATGGCATGCTATAAATTGATGAACATGAAAAACATGCATAATAAAAACGGGAGTTAGAGATCGATACCAACACCGATGAAGGCACCTCTCTAGTTCTCCAAACCAATGGTGGTCCTCCTCCACCAAACTCCCCTTGAAAAGTGATGCATCCAAAAATGGTTTTCTTTAAGCTTGGAACGCATCCACTTCAAGACACCAATACTCTTACGTGATGCGAGAACTCCCACCTACATCAAAAGTCAAGGAGGTGATTTTTGGTACCCATTTTCTTTTGGGTTCATAGGGATTAGTATCTTTCCTAACCCAAACAAGATTATTTGCTAAATTTTCAACATGTAAACGATCATAGCAAAATTTAGCAAGGTGGCCTTTTCGATCACAATGTGTACAAGTGTACACATGAGCATACATGTAATGGTGGTGACCGTGGGAAGCATGTGTATGCCATGGAGGGTGTACATGTAAAAATGAAACTTGTTTCTTGCGAACCAAGGTTTCCAAGCGTGTATGATTCAATGTACATTGGCTCAAAGTGGAGCCCAAACATTCAACACTTTTCTTCAAAACATTTATATCTTTTTCAATACTTGAAGATAAAGTGGAGCATGCAATAGGTGTGCTAGAAGAAGAAGTTATACTAGCATGGCACACATGAGATTCAATATCAATTTTTAAAGATTCATTTTTCTTTAAAACTAAATCCAATTCTTTTGTAATGAAATCAATTTCATTTTTCAAAACAAGGTTATCTTTTAAAACAAAATCCAATTTAGAAGATAAAACCTCATTGTTTTTCACAACATCATTACAATCATTTTTGTTTTTCAAAATATCAATCTCATTAGGGCAAGGTCTAGTTGAGATCTTAGTGAGTCACGTTCACTAGTAATCTCTTCCTTCTCTTGCAAAACCAATTCAAAATTAGAACACAAATCCTTTAATTCATTTTTCAAAACAAGATTATCCTCTTTCAAAAGTTTGTGTTTTTCCAAGAAATTTTCAAGCTTTGTGGCAAGTTCCATTTTTAAGGTTTAAGCTTCTAAGCAACCATCGCAATAGGAACTAGAGCAATCATCTAGTTGAGAATTCGATTGTACCTCAAGGGAGTTTTTCCCTTGGACCATGAGGCAATGCTCGTCGGACTTGTCTCTCCTAGATCTCCTCAACTTGTTGATGATCACGGGTAGCTCGGGAGACGTCAATATACTCCAAACTGGAAAAGCCGAGTCATAGTGATCAAAAACATGTAATAAATTTTCGTTGAGAGATGCTCTAAGTGCCCTAAGTGCTAATGCATTAGCCTTTTTGTGTTTGCTACTATTAGGGAAGGATTCTAAAGTGGAGGCTTGATAAACAAGATGACCTAGTGATTTTAAATGCCTACTCATATTGACCTTCCAAGTATCAAGTCTAAAATGGTCAAACATAGGAGGGCTATCCATGAGTGCAAACTAAATGAGTGCAAATGAAAATGCAAATGAAGATTAGCAAAACAAGATCTCACTCCTAGGTGGTTAAACCTAAATATCAGGAGCGGAGGCTCTGATACCAATTGAAAAATCACCTAGAGGGGGGGTGAATATGTGATATAGCTAATCTATGAACTCAATGCGGAATTAAAAACTTAATGCAATACACTCAAGTGCAATCAACAAGTGATGCACACACAGCCAAGCCAAGCAATAATGAATGCACGATATGAATAGTTGCAAGGCACAAAGTAAAGAGAGAGATAGAGAGAGTCAATGGATCAAGCGCAAACAACAAGATATGTTTCGAGGTTCGAGCACCCAGCTCTACATTCCCGCCTTCGACACATGAAGGATTTCTAATCCACTAGCTAGTCCACAAAGAACTCTCACAAGGAGTACCCAACTCCTCTCTTTACAACCACAACCTCCTCCTTGAGGCAAGCTCCAATCCAACAAAACAATCACCTCACAACTTGAGGGATTAGCACAAACCAATACAAGGATCACCTCACAACTTGAGGGATACAACCCAAAGGCACAAAGCCAAGAAAAAATTGGGTTTACAACTTGGTGGTCTAAACAACAACCACAAACAATCTCTTTCTCCCACACAAAGATCCTATAGAATAAGAATGTAGATGTAGCTCAAGTGTGGAGAAAACCAATGGAATGGAAATCAAAATCAAAAGAAAATCCTTGGCAAAAACTGAAACCAAGATATAGAAGATGAATCAAAACTTTTTTCCCAAAAACCCTTTTCTTTGATATTCCAAACCCTAGCAAAAACACCAAATAGATTGTTCAATTTAAATCAAAAACTTCTTTTGATTGCTGTGAAAACACCAGAGAGTAAGGAAAAATTCGCACAAAAAATCTTAGAGAAAAACTCTTTCCAATGGGGTATTTATAACCCCCAGAAAAATATAGCCGTTGGCAGCAGAAACTGCCAGAATGCACTACAAGTCGACCGGCCGGTCGACCGTCCAATGGTCAAATTCTGCCCGTTGCCAGCTACCGTTGACCGCCCGGTCAACCGAAACAAACAGAGACTAGCCTGCATGCAGTCGGTCGACCGTGCGGTCGGCCGGCCCAATAGGCAGCCAGCGTACACGTATCCGTGCACGTCGGTCGACCCTAATGGTCGACCGGCTACTTGGTGCGGCCGACCGTTTGGGTCGACCGACCTAGCCTGGCAGAGGCTGTTCTGGTCAGAAAAACTAAGGGATTAAATATACAATAAATTCTTGTAAACTACTTAAAAATCCCCAAAAATAGTTTTGACAAATTGCATTGATATATAAACATATAATAAAAGTTTTGACTCAAATATCAAGCAATTAAAACTGTTTTTGTGTCTTATCATATTTCCCAAAAACCAAAAACTGTATTTTCTAAAACTTGAATTTTTGAATAGAAAATACATTTTGTCCAAAACTTATCCAAATACAAAAACATGATATTTAAACACTATTGAAGCATAATGCATATGGATAGAAATCCAATATACATGAAATATATATATATATCATAGTTTTTGTCTATAATTCCAAAAATGAGTTTTGTTAAAACACAAAATCTAAAACACATGAATAGGTATATCAAAGTAAGTTTGTCTAAGTAGTTGAAGCATGCATGTATATAGAACAAATCTAATATACATTAAAGCATGTAAACTTGTTTTGATATAATATCTGTTCATGAAAACCAAGATCGGTTAAACCTAAAATCAAAAAACCGAAAACTAATATTCAAAACATGAAACGTGTGTGTTGTGAACTTGAGCATATCATACTATTCTAATCTTTACAATTTGGATCTAAACATAAAACTAAACTATGGTACCGATGTCTTCTTGTAGAGCGCAATCTCCAAGCCGACTCGATCCAAAACTCTTTGATCCACCAAGCAAGTGCTATATATGATCTTCGACGCTCGGGCTCTTGAATCAACATGTGAAAGCTTCCAATCATCTTGTTGAAGCTAATCACCAACTAATAACTTGATTAATGATCTGAAACTAAAATCACAAGATTATTAGTACACATAACTACATGAGTTAATCATCATCAAAACTAGAGTGGAAGGCCTCTGGGCCAACATGTAAGTGAATAAAGTATGCATATTTATCAAGGTAAAAATTAAGAATAAATTACTTTTTCAATTTTTCTTCCTAATTTTCAAAATCAAACAAATAATTTTATTTTGACCAAGTATAAGAAATCCTAGTTATGATCCACTTATTCCTTAAAATTAACTTAATTTCTTACAAAAATAAGTCAAAGTATTATTTTTCTTTTCAAAAAATTTTAAAGAAAGGATTATATATATATATATATATATATATATATATAATATATATAGACTTGTATCCTTTCAAAAGGATTTGATCCCGGATCCTTCCCACTCAAATTCAACCCTCCAACATTCGAATACAAGATCCACTCCGTTGAAGTTGATCTATACTATTTCAAGTATCTATAAACCAAAAATCAAGTGTTTTAAATACTTTTTGCCCATCCATCAAGCGACGCAAAATGGACGGCCGAAAGTAGTGAGTTGGTTAGATCTATGTCTTTAGACATACAGATTCTCGATCAGGCCATTTCATTATGATCTAAACATTTAAAAACCCCTATAAACTAATTTTTGTTAGATTTCAAATGTTCTACACCGTTAAACTAACCAACTCACTATTTAGGCCGTCCGTTTTTCCCCTACTTGATGGATGGGCAAAAAGTATTTAAAACACTTGATTTTTGGTTTATAGATACTTGAAATAGTATAGATCAACTTCAACGGAGTGGATCTTGTATTCAAATGTTGGAGGGTTGAATTTGAGTGGGAAGGATTCGGGATCAAATCCTTTTGAAAGAATACAAGTCTATCTCTCTCTCTCTCTCTCTCTCTCTCTCTCTCTCTCTTAATATATATATATATATATATTATATATATATATATATATATATATATAATATATATATATATATATATAGACTTGAATCCTTTCAAAAGGATTTAATCCCGGATCCTTCCCACTCAAATTCAACCCTCCAACATTCGAATACAAGATCCACTCTGTTGAAGTTGATCTATACTATTTCAAGTATCTATAAACCAAAAATTAAGTATTTTAAATACTTTTTCCCATCCATCAAGTAGGGGAAAAACGGACGGCCTAAATAGTGAGTTGGTTAGTTTAACGGTGTAGAACATTTGAAATCTAACAAAAATTAGTTTATAGGGGTTTTTAAATGTTTAGATCATAATGAAATCACCGGATCAAGAATTTGTATGTCTAAAGACATAGATCTAACCAACTCACTACTTTCGGCCGTCCATTTTGCGTCGCTTGATGGATGGGCAAAAAGTATTTAAAACACTTGATTTTTGGTTTATAGATACTTGAAATAGTATAGATCAACTTCAACGAAGTGGATCTTGTATTCGAATGTTGGAGGGTTGAATTTGAGTGGGAAGGATCCGGGATCAAATCCTTTTGAAAGGATACAAGTCTATCTCTCTCTCTCTCTCTCTCTCTCTCTCTCTCTCTCTATATATATATATAATATATATATATATATATATATATATATATATATATATATATAATATATATATATATATATATATATATATATATATATTAGTAAAACCTAAGTTAGTATGTTAGTACCTCCCCGACGCCTAACTCATGCATTTTCCTCAATGTATGAATGAAATGCAATAATACATGAAAAAGGTGAAAGAGAAGAAAATTAGTCACCTCAAGTGGTGTTCCGGTGGTGGTCTCATTGGGCCAAGCATTTCTGCCCAATCTAGATACTGTAAATTTTCTTGGAACCCACCTTTCATGACCTTTTTCTTATTAACATTTTTATACTCCCTAATATGAATAAGATCATGCAGGATCCTAGCATGAAATTTTTCCTGGTTATACGATCAGTCTTGGGATATCATCACGGAGTCGATCTAAACCTTGGTCCAACAATGAAATGTGATTTTGTGAAATGGATGATTTGGGCTCACAATGAAAGGAAAAGGAACCAGTACTGACTGGGAATAAAACTCAAATCAAGTTTAGGATCGAGAGTCAGAGTTGGTTCATGAGTTTGGTCTAAATCATAGAATTGAAGTTCACATTCTTTTCCCAATAATACAGTGTGACTATCCAAAATAGGTGGTCCATGTTCAAACTTTATAGGGATATGAATCAGTGTTGGCTTCAGAATTGGGTCCAAATCGGGTAAGGATACCAGAGTCAATATAGATTCAAAAAGTGGAACTGAATCACAATATTTAAAATTGGTGTCACATTCATCTTCAACTTCAATCTCATTGAAATTAAAACTTGCCAACTTGTCAATGGGTTGGTATTGGTCAAGTTCAAAGTTTTGTGATCAAATTGAATCTTGGTCAAGTCTCCAAAATACAATGATTCTTGATTTCCATCAATATGGCTAGGAGAGTCAAGAATGGTCGAAAATATGTTAGATAGAGTTTTCTCATTCCTATCATTAATTCTGTTGATCAAATGACTCACTTTTATTTCTAACCTATTGATAGATTGCGTAACATTATTTCTGGACTGAATCAAGTCTTCCATACTCTTTTCTAAGTTAATAGGTTCTTGTTGTGGTTGGACTTGAAAATTAGAGTAAGGATCTTGGATTTGGGAATTGTTTGGGAGAATTGAGTCCGCTATGATTTGTACTTGTCGTGTGGACTCAAGAAAGGCTTCAAAACTCTTTTCTAAAGAAGATTTTTCTTCTATAGATTGGTCTTGGTATGGAGTATATGAAGCTGATTGTTGGTAAGGTTGTTGATGTAAGACTCGGGGGAGTTGTATCCCCACTGACTCGGTGAAGAGTGGTGATGATTATCCCAATCTTGTTCATAATACTGGGATTGGGGTGTATATTGATTTGAATAAGACAAATCTAGCATACTTGGTTGGTTAAAGTTATGTAATGCTGGGTTAGTAATATCCAAATTGAAAGAGATTGGGTTGAAATATGGATTCGAGTTATAATCAGAATAATTGTAATTATAATCTATTTTCACAAGAACAAACAAAAACAAATAAATAAACAAATGAGAAAAAATCTAGCCTATGTTACGGTAGACCTTAGACCTAGACGACACCTAACTGGTAAGACTATCCACAGGAGGTATATTGCAGAATCTGACCACAAGTTAATCGGTCAGGTAGGGGCATGACTAGTGAGAGGTATTGTGCTTAAGCAATAGGCCTAATTATGCCAAACTACTATTTTTTGAGGTTTCGCCTCTCAATACCCAACCTTCAATACTGACTTGACAAGAGTCAAATTCTAACAACTTTCCCTTTAGGTCAACCCCCTATTTGAGTCTGAGATGTTCCCTAGAGCCAAGTCTACTAAATTTTAATTAGGCTAGGTTAGTAAGTGAGGAGATGGTTTCGGGCTGAGAAAGGATAATGACTTTCTCACCTTATGTTGTTTAACGGGTTATGCCTTTAGATCATTTCGTGCTCGTATGAAAGTGTACAGCAAAAATAACACCCAAGTAATACAACATATAAGTGTGTTTCCTAAGCTATATGCAATACAGACATACCTTTTTCTCTAACACTCTTCAATAGTAATTTAAAAGTAAACGGAATTAGACAGATCCCTAGAATGTAAAGTCTAAACCATTTTTCTTTAGCATTTAACAATCACCAAGTTATTGTTGGTTAAAATTAGTATATACAGTGATTTAAATCTGAAAACTAATAGCTGCAGAGGGTAAAACTTTGAACTTCAAGCAACCTGCAAGAAAGCAGATTAGTAGTCCCTCCACAATTACCGCGCAAACGTGGCTTTTACCGCGCAGACGTGGCTTTTACCACGTTTTCGCGACAGTATTATGGTGCCCTGATATCTGCTTTCTAGAGCAAAGGCTCAAGATAGCAATATATTCACTGCAACTCTTTTTTCTGAAATAGCCCCTGCACACCAAAACAGAGAATAAAAAGAGTTAAATTGTTAAAGTAAATAAAAAGAAAAGAAAACTTACCATCCCTTTCGGCAACGACGCTAAAATTATGATCGAGCTAAACCTACACAAAAAATACCTTGTTTAGAGAAGTGCTAGGTGCTCAATGCTACCGTATAGCCTAGGGCTAACGGGCCGTGATCCACAGGGAGGGACAGCAATGAAAGCAATTAAGTAAGTTTTTTCTTTAATTAAAAAAAATCGGTTTAAAAGTCTTCTTTGTTTTTAAAAGCAAAAGAAAATGAAACTATGTTAAGTTAGACAGATGTCGAAGATATAAGATGATTTGAAGTCGTTTTAAATTAAAAGAGTTATTAAGTTAAAAAGAGAAAGAGAAGAAGAAGAAATAGATGAGGAAAAGCGTTGTTTTTAAATGTGTGATTCTAAACTAATGAAATGAAAAAGAAAACAAAAGAGTACTTACCTCTATTGTTGAATTGTATTAAAGAATTACCTTGAAATAAAGTGAAGCAATAGAAAAGAATAAATAAAAGCAGAGCTTCGGCTAGATCGAGCACAGTGAAGAAAAAATGGAAAACTTTCTTTGATTGTCACCTTTAATATAAGTCTCTTGAGAAAGGATTACAATAGTGTCACTCTACAATAACTCTTCCTCTTTTTTTAATCATGTAACTCTTTCTAATATAAGCTATAAAGAAAATAAAAATTATATTGAAAAAAAAGATAAACCTAAAGTAAAGCTCTCTGCTGGAACTTGTCCCTGCCTTCTGAAGATACAGGTATTTATAGGAGAAAAAGTGGATAAGGGAAAGCGTAAGGAGATAAGGGGGAGCAAATGCTCCCCCTAATTCAAACAAACTGAATTTGTCGATACATCCTTTTATCCTCAGCGAAACCAATTGGGTTTTCAAAAAATCCATTTTTACTTGAATTTTGATGATATATCTCATCTGTTATACTTGGTCTTCAGATAAGATTACTTTTAGAATCTCTAGATTTGAATCGATCCCCGTTGATTTGAACTTTTGGATTTAATTAGATAGGATTTGTACTTATCTTCTCTCTATCATAACTGCATGAATTTAGACATTAAGATAATTGAGTTGTAGAAATTATTACAGAATAAATGTAAGAATGCAGTAACAATTTTGCAATATATGTGTCCAAACATATTGCTTGCTACGGGAGATTGCTGGGGCTTCCGCGACTACTCTTATTATTTAGTGGTGTCCATCCACAATAAGTGGTATCAGAGCATGCCCCAAACTTAATCGTGTGTGTGGGTGATATTCGATCCCTCCCAGGATGCAAAAGGCAACATAGGTCCCAGTGAAGACAGTTGTGCTCTCGAGAATTTGGCAGCGGAATCTTGCTTCACGTAAGGCATGTTGTTGCTTCCTCACAGTGAAGAGAAGTAAAAAGCTACAATTTGTGCTTCCTGTACAACGCAGTGAAGAGGGTCTCCATAGAGCATATGATCTTTCAGGTGTGAATATGATCTTTCAGGTGTGAAGATTGAGCTTGTATGGGGAGGCTCAGACTCTTTATTCGAGGGGGATTGTTGGAATTATACGAACAAATAGTCCCACATTGGTTAGACATAGGGATACTCTTGAGTATATAAAGATTGGGGTTACTCCACGCTAGTTTTTTGTGATGGTGCCCCAAGTCTCAACATTGTTGTGTTTCTTCAATTTACGATGGCGGATCACTGATGGATTGATTGATCTTTGTTGCTGTTGCTGCTGGTGGTGGTGGATGAGAAATGAGATCTTGGTTTATTTTCCTTTTGGAGGAAGAAAAACAATGACAACTAGAGTGACTGCAGAATGAATGGGGACCGATTAGACGGTTTGAATTGGCAACAAGGATGAGAGAAGGGAACAAGGATCTGGCCCTATGACTAAAAGAAAGAAAAAAAAGACTTCAATCATGCTACTACGCCAGTTACATTCTTGGGCGCATGCAAATACACGTGAACAATTCACAGTAGTTTGAAAACTTTTTCCTCAAGCTTGAACTTGCTTCTCAAACTAAAACATTTTTTTAGTAGTATATTTTACTGAACGGGCCTCTTTTACTAAAACTTTGGTGAACAGTTAAATATTTTCTAAGATATTTGATAATGCGACTCTTAGAATTGCATTGAGTGCTCTTGTTAATTTAATATTAAATCAATATTCTCCTTACACATACTTAATTGGATATATTATTGATTATAAATGTTATAATAATTCTTAGAGATCTTAATTGTTAGAGCATATACTTTCATCTATGTCGCACATTAACCCCTAGCTAACTATTGTAGGATGACAATCACACACTCAACATTCCATTATAAAAATTAAATTTAAATACTCAGGTCACAGTAGAAGATTATACAACTTTATTGAAAGTAAAAAAGTGAAAAAATTTCTTATTTAGCAGCAGCTGTTGGAGGCAACAGCGATGAGTTGAGATTTAATTGAGTGAGTAGTACAATGTCTATTATTAGAGGGAGTTCAGAAAAACATATTACAAAAAATTATAAAAAGTAGTTCAAAAATAGAGCACACCCGAATATGACATTCCTCTATTAGATCTAATAATTATTTCAAATAAGATCTCATACATGCATAACCTCTTATCATAGACAAAGGGAATGAAAGTTTAGACATACCTGATTTCATCACGAAAGGGATGGGAAGGTTGCATGATTTCGAGGACGTCGGAGTTGAGGGAGGATTCTTCTCTCCAGCAACTAAATTCTCTTTTTAATCCTTAGAGGAGATGAGAGACCTCCAAGAGAGATTAGGTCATTGTGGAGAGAGGGAACCATATCCAAAATGTATAGAGTATCAAGGAATCCTAATTTAACTCATCATAGATCTAGGCCTTTGATTGATAACATGAGTTCCACACATGCAGACTCATCTTAATTTAAATACACATATGACTAAGTGTAATTGAAACATGTTTAGACCCAAACCATTTAGGTTTGATCAATTCTTTATTGGATAAAACAACATAGGTTAAAGTGGGATGGTGCAAATATCCAATTGACTTGATTAGGCCCAAATCAAATTAGACTTTAAAACTTAATAAGTCTAACAATCTCCCACTTGGGCCAAGCAAATCATACTAAATAGATATTATGTATAATTTTATGACGTCAAAACTTACTGCTAACAAATCACGTTTCAAAACAATCTAGTTTATTAAGTGTCCTGCCACCAAACTTGGCGGTCATTACCTTCTGTATAATCGAGGTAGGACCTTCCACATCACAAGTTTTAAAAATCTTAACGACATTGATCAAATGTGATATGGCATGGAACCTCTGATCAAATAAGGTACAATTCTAACTGATTTTCACTTTATGACTCCAACGAGTCTAACTTTATGACTCCAACGAGTCCAACTCCTAACAAACTCAAATGCACAAATTAAAATCAAAAGAAATTAAAAGAAAGCAATTATCACTTTATTATCAGAATCAACAAATATACATAAAGTAAACTTAGAAATAATATTTGTTATATAAAATTATCTGCTCCCACTAAATCAGGATATCATTAGGACTAGCCATCCCCATATGAGCAACATGCTCCAAGAACACTTTAGGCGGCAGCATTTAGTGAGTGTATATACAATGTTAAGACTAGTACTAATATTATCAACAGATACAATGTTATTCCGAACTCTATCTTTTACGACAAGAAACTTGATGCCGATGTGTCTCGATCTTGCTGAACTCTTGTCACTTTTGCAGTGAGCTTTGCAGCTCTATTGTCACAGTATAGGTATAATGACCTTTCAACTAAATTCACTAATTAAAGCCCGGAAACAAAATTCTTGAGCCATTAGCTTGATTAGAAGCTTCATAACAAGCAATGAACTCTACTTTCATCATAAGTGAAGCAACAAGTGTCTGCTGGACACTTTCCAAGAAACCGCTCCTCCTGCCATCAGGAAGACATAACCTGAAGTGGATTTTCTATTGTCGATACAACCAGCAAAATTTGAATCTGTGTATCCAATCAGCTGCAACTGATCAGATTTTCTGTAGGTAAGCATGTAGTCTTTTATCCTCTGTAGATATCGCATTATCTTCTTAGCAGCCTTCTAGTGATCAACCCCGAATTGCACCTGTATCTGTCAAGTTTTCCAACAGCATATGCTATGTCTGAACGGGTAAAAACTTGAGTATAAATCAGACTTCCAACTGCCGATGCATATGTAATGTCTTTCATTTGCTCTTTCTGCCGGTCGTTCTTAGGACATTAGAGTAGACTAACCTATCTCCCTTAGTGACAGGTATATTACCTGGAGAGCAATTCTTCATGCCATATCTATCTAGCACCTTATCGATATAGGCTTTTTGTGATAAACTTAATATTTCATGTGTCCTGTCACATTGAATCTGGATGCCTGTCACAAAAAGACGCGTCTCTAAGACCTTTCATCTCAAAATTCTATGAGAGAAACTCTTGGTCTCAAGTAAAAGATCTATATCGTTACTTACTAATAGAATATCATCCACATATAGCACCAAAAATATAAATCTACTCTCTTTAAATTTGTGGTAAATACATTGATCAGCTATATTTTCCTTAAAATCAAAATCGGATTGTACTTGATTAAATTTAATTGTCATTGACAGGAAGTTTGCTTTAAAGCATAAATGGTTTTCTTTAATCTACAAAGAAGATGTTGTAAACCTTTGACTTCAAAACTATCTGAATACCATATAAAATTTTTTCTTCAATGTCACCATTAAGAAAGCATGTCTTAACATCCAATTGTTGTAACTCCAGGTCAAAGTGAGCCACCAGTGTCATGATAATCCTAAAAAAATCCTTCATGAAAATCAGAGAGAAAGTCTCTTATAGTCAATGTCTTCTCTTTGAGTAAATCCCTTTGCGACATGACCTGCCTTATACCTTTCGACATTGCCTTTTGAATCCTGCTTGATTTTAAATACCCATTTATAACCAATCAGTTTCTTACCTTTAGGCAACTCTACTAAATCCTAAAAATCATTGTCCTACATAGATTTTAACTCATCATTCATGACATTTGATCATTTAATGGAGTGAATACTGAGTTTGGCATCATTTAAAGATGTGGGGTCATCCTCTAACCCTATGTCAAACTCATGCTCTTGGAGATAAACTATATAGCCATTTGCAATGGCTGATCTCCTGTAATATCTCTAATTTAAAACACTGTATTTTTATTTTTCTAAGTATTTATTTTTACTTTATTTATTATTCTATTTATTATTATTAATTAACTTAATTTATGACTTCTTCTTTTCTGATTATTATGGTACTAAGATTCAAATTATTTTTAGATATTATATGATAAGTTATCTTTATGTGTTATTACTAGTTTTATTTAATAATATTATTAATTCTATTACTATCATTATTTTTATTAATTGTTAAGTTGTTGTTGTTATTGTTATTATCATTTCATTATGATTCTTATTATTATTTATTATTATTGGTATTTATTATTATTATTATTTTATGATTAAATACTATTATTATTAGTGTTATTATTAGTTATTATTGTTGTATTATTATTGTTATTGTTATTAGTATTAGTAATTATTACTAACATTATTTCATTGTAATTATGGTCTTATTATTATTGTTAGTTACTATTATTATTGTTATTGTTGTTAGTATTAAGAGTATTATTATTAATTGTTGTTATTAGTGTTATTATTATTATTTATTATTGTAGTTATGTAATATTATTGGTATTATTATTATTATGGTTAATTGTTGTTGTTATTAATATTAGTACTATTATTAATTTTGTAGTGGTATTCATGTCTTCCCTAACCTTTTAATCTAAACCCTTTAACCCATATACCCATCACCCATACTCATGATCCAAATCCATTAAGTTGACCCATTACCCAATACCCATTGGACGCACAACCCAAAACCCTATTCACCCCTCCGTATAACCTCTCTTAACTTTAACCTAACCCTAACCCTAAATTAATTACTCCATCTCCTTCTCCTCCCTCTGCAGAACCCCTGTCCGTCCCACCATGTCCAAAATCCTCTGGGCTCCACCCTCTTCTCCCATGAATACATGCCACCACCAGTACCCAGCCCATAGCTGGAGCACCTCCACCACAACTGGCCAGGTCGGCATCATAATCCCTCCATGGCAGCGTGCCGTAGATCCCCTTGTCGTGCCTTCTCCTTCTACTCCATGGCCACGCCCAAGCCCTTGTCGCGAGCCATGCGCCATCTCTCTCTCTGTGGCAACCCCCCCGGCTCTGCAGTGGAACCCACCTCCATTCACGTACCCACTCCGGGCTCACCGTGGCTCAGCCACCACAACCTTCCACGCTTCACCTCTTCATGCCCTGCAGCCATGCTTACCCCCATGTCCCCTTGCCCATGCCATGACCCTTTCCTCCCCCACCTTCCAAGGCTGAGACCAAGCCCCTATCCACCCACGGCAGCTCTCCCCCATGATGGCCAACGGCAGCCCTCACCATGGTCAATCCTGTGCCTCCCTATCCAACCTTGGCCTGTTGCCACATTGCCCAACCGTGAGCACCCACTCACCCATCCTCCTCCACCTCTTCGATGAGCCATTGACCCCTCTGGTAGCCCGATCCCCTCCGCGAGCACTCCGGCGAACCATTCCATCCTCCGCGAGCTCCGCCGTCGCCAGAGATCGCCACGAGCCTCCCCATGGCTGAGCTTCTCCCCTTGCAGGCCAGGAGTCCCTTCTCTCTCTCTCTCTCTCTCTCTCGCTCTCTCAGTTTATATATGTGTGGGTGTGTAGTGCAGTTATGTATATTATGTGTGTGAGTTATGTTTATAGCTGTGTGTACGATTATTTACATCTTATGTGTGTTGTGCATGTGAGCGTGTGTGCGCGTGTGTGAGTTTGTGTGTGTATGTTGTGCAAATATTATTATGTGCTACATGTAAGCGCGTATATATAATATGTAGTATGTGTATACTCGTTTATGTGTGTGTGGGTGGGTGGGTGGGTGTACATACGTGTGTATGCACGTGTGGCATGCTTGTATGGGTACATGTATGAGTGTGTCGTGTGTGTGTGTGTTAATCCCCTTCCTCTCTGTGTATGGCTGCGTATTACAGCGATTCAGACTCGTTCATGCGATCCGAACTTGGTAATAAGAGATTCGGATTGGTGTTAACTTTAGACCCGATATATTGGTGATTTAAAGATGACTCATGAGATGATCCGGAGATCCGTACTGATTCGTGCAGTGAAGACCAGACAGCGATTCGAATCTAAAACCGTGTCATTTCATGTGCGTATTTTTGTGTTATTACTCATTTACCTTTGTCAATGGTTGTTTATATGATTACTCTTATCATTTCATGTGAACGATTGATATATTTTACCAGTATGATTACCTGTATCACTTCATGAGATATTAGTAAACGTTCACTTTAATTATATAGCTTATTGAGCATTTATCTGCATCATCAGTAAACTTTCACTTTAAATATGTAGCTTATTGAGCATTTATCTGTGTCATTTCATGTGTTGTTATTTGTCACTTTTGACTTGGGACTAGTTGTAGTATATCTTATACTGGACTTGATCTTGTAATTGACCCAGTTGTGATTAGTGACTCTATATCTCCAGCATTCTCCATTTGATGTCAGTTAATAGCATTCAGTTTTCAGATAGCAGTTATTAATTATTCAATTATCAGCTATTATTGACATCATCAATTGTTGGAGATATTCGGTCACTATTTCATTTTTATAATAATTTATATCATTGCTTGTTAATAAAAGACACCATAACCCGGGAACAGGGGTAATTGTCTGATGATGCATGCTGTGTATTTTAAAAGGATTAGGTATGGTATACCAAGTTTAGGTTCCACTATAAAGAACCACGATAATACTAGCTACCTAGTTATTCAGTTCTCAGTTATTAGGGTTATGCCCCGATTACGGCGCCACACCAGTTATTCTTTTGTGTGAGGTTGTGATCTTTAGTTGTAACGCCTCACTCCTGCGGATACAGAAACGTTATAGCGATGAACATGCGTAGGGCGGGAGTACCCTCACGTATGTACGCTAAGCCTCAATATAGGGAATAAACACAATATACATTATAATTTCAGCATTAAATAAGTACAAGAATACCTACAAAAGGGTCAATGATCATAATGGATATGAAAATAGGAATAAATAAGAAAATAGAAACAAATAATAAAAATACTTATGATTCGGGAAAAGGTGGTGGTCCCTAAATAATGTTTCGGGAAATATCAAGTGCTATGAAATCTCTGAGCTCCAATCTGGGCATGCAAATTCAGGCTCGTCAGAAAGCGGCCTAGTAAGTGGTAAAATGAAGGAAGCAGTAATATATACTGAAGTAATGCAACCACAATAATAATATATAGTGCAAGTTTAAATATCAGTGATACAATATAATGATAATAACAATTAGGAGAAATATACAAGTGTCATATTTTAACATTATCAATACCTGACATGTTATAACAGTGTCATTACCACAATAATATTCAATTTTATATCATTACTATCAGTTTATATGTCCGGGATGTGCTACCAAAAATAATAGGTAAGTAATTTTGAGGGATTATGTTATTACAGTCAATAGTGTTGTACCATTTATATATTATTCTCAATATACGTAATATGATACAGCAATAAGTGTTCCTAGTTACATCATTGTATATAAGTAACATGTAACACTTTAATTATTTTATATTTCTTGTTTAATCTAATAATATCAGTAGCATAATGATGTCGTGATGAATATGAACATATAGATATGAAGTATGCATAAGAATACTACAATATTGTGATTATACAGTGGCAGTGTCTATAGCGTATACATGAACAGAATACAAAGAATGCAGAGTATGTTAGCTCAAAGGCTTTTCACCTTAGTTTTGATGATGACTAACTTATGAAGGTTAGTTTACTAATGATCTTGTGTTTACATATTTTCAGTTATTGATCAAGATATTAGTAGGTGTTTAGCTTCAACAAAGGAGTTTGGAGCTAACTCGTGTAGATTCAAGAGCTCGCACGTCAAGATCGCATCTAGCACTCAGTTGGAGTCCAGCTCTTTGGATCGTGTTTGGATCGGGTCGTCTTGAAGATGAGGGTCAACAAAAAGACTTTGGTTTGTATTTAGTTTAGTTGTGCTTAGATCTTGTGTAAAGATAGATAGTGTTGATATGTTCAAGTTCACACGCACACAAGTTTAATATGTTTTGATTTTTTGTTTAACAGGTTTTGGATTTCAAGTTCACGTATATATGATTTTCATGAATAGATAGAATCAAAACAAGTTTACATGGTTTAATGTATATTAGATCTCATCTATATACATATATCCTTCATATATTTAGAAAAACTTATTTTGATATTCTATTTCATGTGTTTGGAGTTTTGTATTTAAACAAAACTTATTTTGGATTTCATGTCAAAAACATAGATATATCAATTACATATGTATTGGATTCTATCCGTATATAATATGCTTCAAAAAGAGTTTAAATATCTTATTTTTGTATTTATACAAGTTTGGAAAAATCAGATTTCCATTTCAAAGTTTGGTTTTCGAAAAATACGATTTTTATGTTTAAGCCTAATTTCAATATCACAAAAATAGTTCAAATAGTTTGTAATATGTGTTGATTTTTATTCATTCATATTTGTTAGTCAAATATATTACAAGAACTTATTTTTGTGAAATTTATAAGATTTTATGGGATTTTATTGATGTTAAATTAACCAAGTATTCAATCCCTTAATCCCTGGCAGATTTCACTGGCAGTCGATCGGACGGTCGACCGGACCAGTTTTCGGTCGATCGGACCGATCGACCGATGTGCACGAGAGACATAAACAGGACCAGCCAGTAGGTCGGTCGACCACGCGGTCGACCGACTGAAAGTACCCAAGTCTCGGGTACTGCCGGTCGACTGGGCGGTCGACCGACAAGCTAAGTCCGGTCGACCGGGCGATCGACTGGAGGACCGTTGCACCGATCGACCGGAAGGTCATTTTTTACCTTTCAGGCTGCCAACGGGTCTTTTGTTTGGGGCTTATATAAAGGGGTCCTCTGGGCTGTTTTTAACAAGGATTTTAAGAGCAAAATTTTCCATCTATACAAGTGTTTTAGCTGCAAGTTTTTGAAAAATTTTTGTGCCAAAAAGATTTATCTTTTATTTGTTTTCAAGGGTTAAAAAAATCAAAAAAAAATAAAATCTTTGGGAAATTGATTTTGATCTTCATTCTATCTCTATCTAGTATTTTTTTCAAGTATTTTCTTTGTGATTTTATTTTCCAAACACCTTATTTTTCTCACACTTGAGCTATCATCTCTATTCTATCTATAGGATCTTGTTTTTGTGAGAATTATAGTTTGTGTCTATTGTAATCACTAAGAGTTGTTTGTGGTCTATTGTGATCACCAAGATTGTAATCCTTTCTTTGCTTTGGGTTTGTGTTCATCCCTCTTGTGTAGAGGTGATTGAGATTGTGATTTGAGTTTGTGGTTATCCCTCTTGTGTAGAGGTGATTGTGGTAGAGTTTGGCTTTGTACCTTTATCCCTCTTGTGTAGAGGTGATTGTTGTTTGACTTTGTGCCTTACCTCTTGTGTAGAGATGGTTGTGTTGGAGAGAGAAGTTGTGTACTCCTAACTTTGTAATTGCAAATTTCTCGGAGGAGGTTCCCTGTGTGGGAGGTCCTATGTGGACATAGTGAAAATCCTTCTATGTGAAGGCGGGGACGTAGAGCAGTGGCTCGAACCTCGAAATATATCTTGGTGTTTGCATTTGATCTACTATCTTTAAACTCTCTCTTATATCTTGCATTGCATCATATTGTTCATATCATATATATGTTTGGTATTGATTGTGTGCCCATACTTGTATTGAACCAAGAGAACTTCATATAGCATCTCAACTCTTATTTAGAGGAATCTAGAGGAGATAGTCCAGAGCCCCTCACCGGGAATTCGGCTGCACTCGTTGGTTACACATAATGTGTTGCAGTTAGTTTTTAATTCTACATCATTTGTCTTAGATTAGCAAATACACCTATTCACTCCCCCCCTCTAGGTGTATTTTTAGAGTATACGTGTACATGGATAGTGTGTCACCACATGAAGTATAACAATTATCAGAAAGTGTAACAAGGCATACAGTTGACATGATAGTGGATAAAATATCAGGAATAGTAACAAGTACAACTAAACAGTAATATACATATATCGGACAAGTCATGTTATTTACACAATAATAACAATCTGTCCCGCCTGGTATTTTAATCAATCTCTTCCAGTATTCCCATTCCACTGACAGTTCATACTGGAGCCCGCACTCCAGTCGAACCAATTCGGACATAGCATACGAGTACCATTATCCGAACGAGAGAATGACTAAATAGCAAGTGTTCTTGATGTTACCATTGTTGGGTTATTAAATGTATCATATACTGGGTCTGATTAATAAGTGCACTAAGGATACCTCCATCATGCCAACACCCTGCGATGTGAGATTCTAGAGGGGACCCCGCGGATTCAAGAGGTGGCCCCCACCATGAATGTCGTGTGGCACTTTATTCCGTGTGGCACTTAGTTCCACACACCATGTGTCGGACACCAGCTGTTGGCCCAAAGGCCTTCCACTCTAGTTTTGATGATGATTAACTCATGTAGTTATGTGTACTAATAATCTTGTGATTTTAGTTTCAAATCATTAATCAAGTTATTAGTTGGTGATTAGCTTCAACAAGATGATTTGAAAGCTTTCACATGTTGATTCAAGAGCCCGAGCGTCAAAGATCATATATAGCACTTGCTCGGTGGATCAAGGAGTTTTGGATCGAGTCGGCTTGGAGATTGCGCTCTACAAGAAGACTTCGGTACCATAGTTGAGTTTTGTGTTTAGATCCAAAATTGTAAAGATTAGAATAGTATGATATGCTCAAGTTCACAACACACACGTTTCATGTTTTGAATATTGGTTTTCAGTTTTTCGGTTTTAGGTTTAACCGATCTTGATTTTCAAGAATAGATATTAGATCAAAATAAGTTTACATGGTTTAATGTATATTAGATTTGTTATATATACATGCATGCTTAATTTCCTAGACAAACTTAGTTTGATAGTCTATTTCATGTGTTTTATGTTTTGGTATTTTTGACAAAACATATTTGGAATTATTGACAAAAACATGGAAATATATATTTGTTTCACGTATATTGGATTTCTATCCATATGCATCATGCTTCAAAGTGTTTAAATATCATGTTTTGTATTTGGAAGAGTTTTGGACAAAACGTATTTTCTATTCAAAATCCAAGTTTTAGAAAATACAGTTTTTGGATTTTGGTAAAAATGATAAGACACAAAAATAGTTCATATTGATTGATATTTGAGCTAAACTTTTTACCACATGTTTATATATCAATGCAAAATGATAAAACTATTTTGGTGATTTTTAGAAAAGATAAAGAATTTTTAAACATGTTTCTAACCCTGTTTTCTGTTCCAGGCTTCAACCAGTCGACTAGTCTTCTGACCAAGTCGACTTGGCTGAAGTCGGTCGACCGGGTCGGTCGACCGACGTGCACAGATCTGTGCACGTTTGGCAGACACGGGACGGTCGACCGTCCGGGTCGACCGGGTCTGAGAGCAGAACTCTCTGTTTGTTTGGGTCGACCGGGGCGGTCGACCGGTAGCTGCCAACGGGCAGAATTTGACCGTTGGATGGTCGACCGGACCGGTCGACCGGTAGTGTATTTCTGGCATTTTCTGCTGCCAACGGCTATATTTTTCTGGGGGCTATAAATACCCCCATTGGAAAAAGTTTTTCTCTAAGATTTTTTGTGCGAATTTTTCCTTACTCTCTTGTATTTTCACAGCAATCAAAAGAAGTTTTTGGATTCAAATTGAACAATCTATTTGGTGTTTTTGCTAGGGTTTGGAATATCAAAGAAAAGGATTTTTGGGAAAAAGAGTTTTGATTCATCTTCTATATCTTGGTTTCAATTTTTCCCAAGGATTTTCTTTGTGATTTTGATTTCCATTCCATTGGTTTTCTCCACACTTGAGCAACATCTACTTTCTTATTCTATAGGATCTTTGTGTGGGAGAAAGAAATTGTTTGTGGTTGTTGTTTAGACCACCAAGTTAAAAACCCAATCTTTGCTTTGTGCCTTGACCTCATTGTGTTGAGGAAGTTGTGCATTTGGGTTGTATCCCTCAAAGTTGTGAGGTGATCCTTGTGTTTGCTTTGTGCTAATCCCTCGGGTTGTGAGGTGATTATTTTGTTGGCTTGGAGCTTGCCTCAAGGAGGAGGTTGTGGTTGTAAAGAGAGGAGTTGGGTACTCCTTGTGAGAGTTCTTTGTGGACTAGCTAGTGGATTAGAAATCCTTCGTGTGTCGAAGGCGGGGATGTAGAGCTGGGTGCTCGAACCTCGAAACATATCTTGTTATTTGCGCTTGATCCATTGACTCTCTCTCTATCTCTCTCTTTACTTTGTGCCTTGCAACTATTCATATTGTGCATTCATAATTGCTTGGCTTGGTTGTGTGTGAATCACTTGTTGATTGCACTTGAGTGTATTGCATTAAGTTTTTAAATTCCGCATTGAGTTCATTAGATTAGCATAATCACCTATTCACCCCCCCCCTCTAGGTGATTTTTTAATTGGTATCAGAGCCTACGCTCCTGATATTTAGGTTTAACCACCTAGGAGTGAGATCTTGGTTTGCTAATCTTTATTTGCATTGTTCATTTGCACTCATTTAGTTTGCTCTCATGGATAGCCCTCCTATGTTTGACCATATTAGACTTGATGCTTGGAAGGCCAATATGAGTAGACATTTAAAAAGCTTAGGACATCTAGTTTATCAAGCCTCTACTCAAGAATCATTCCCTAATAGTAGCAAACATAAAAAGGCTAATGCATTAGCACTTAGAGCACTTAGAGCATCTCTTAATGAACATCTTTTACCGGTGTTTGATCGTTATGACTCGGCTTTTGCAGTTTGGAGCTTATTGACGTCTCCCGAGCTTCCAAGGATTATCAACAAGATGAGGAGATCTAAGAGAGAAAAGTCCGAAGAGCATTGCCTCATGGTCAAAGGGAATAACTCCCTTGAGGTATAATCGGATTCTCAAATAGATGATAGCTCTAGTTCCTATTTCCATGATTGTTTTGAAGTTCAAACATTGAATTTGGAACTTGCTCAAAAGCTTGAAAATTTATTGAAAAAACACAATCTTTTGAAAGAGGACAACCTTGTTTTGAAAAATGAATTAAAGGATTTGTGTTCTAATTTTGAATTGGTTTTGCAAGAAAAGGAAGAGATCACTAGTGAACGTGACTCACTAAGATCTCAACTAGACCTTGCCCTTAATGAGATTGATGTTTTGAAAAACAAAAATGATTGTAATGATGTTGTGAAAAACAATGAGGTTTTATCTTCTAAATTGGATTTTGTTTTAAAAGATAACCTTGTTTTAAAAAATAAAATTGATTCTATTACAAAAGAACTGGATCTTGTTTAAAGAAAAATGAATCTTTGAAAATTGATATTGATTCTCATGTGTGCCATGCTAGTATAGCTTCTTCTTCTTCTTGCACACCTATTGCATGCTCCACTTTATCTTCCACTATTAAAAATGATATAAATATTTTGAAGAAAAGTGTTGAATGTTTGGACTCCAATTTGAGCCAATGCACATTGAATCATTCACGTTTGGAAACCTTGGTTCGCAAGAAACAAGGTCCATCTTTGCATGCACACCCTACACGGCATACACATGCTTTCCACGGTCACCACCATCACACGTATGCTCATGTGTATACATGTACACATTGTGGCCGAAAAGGTCATCTTGCTAGATTTTGTTATGATCGTGTTTATCATGAAAATTTAATAACTAATCTTGTTTGGGTTAGAAAAGATACTAACCCCGTGGACCCAAAAGGAAATTGGTACCAAAGACCACCTCTATGCTTTTTGATGTAGGTGGGAGCTCTCGCATCACGTGAGAGTATTGGTGCCTTGAGGTGGATGCGTTCTAAGCCTAAAAGAGAACCATTTGGATGCTTCACTCTCAAGGGGATTTGGTGGGAGAACCACCGTAGTTTGGAGAACTAGAGATGCACTTTCATCGGTTTTGGTATCGATCTCTAACTCCCATTTTTATTTGCATGCTTTTCATGTTCATCTATTTATAGCATGCCATGGTTTATTGTTCATTTTGTTTATGTCATGTTGATTAGATTAGTGTTATACATGTTTAGTTACTTGAGCACCCATGTTTTATATGGATCTATATTTAGTGTTCTCACCTTGTTCAAACTAACATGTATACCCTAGATCTAATGCACATGCATATACATAATGATCATGTGGATGTTTATGATTTTTGTTTTGTTGAATCATGTTTTATTGTTTCATGATTAGTATGATATTGGTCATGTTTATTAGACTTATGCTTTACATGATTAGTTGTTGAGACACCCATGTTTAGTATGGACCCATATTTTGTGTTCTCCTTATGTTTTAGCTATCATGTTAATCATAGATCTAATGCACATGTCTTTGTCATGCTAATCATATGGTTGACTATGACTTTTGTTTTAATAATTCATGTTTTGATATTTATCATGTTGGGTTATGATTCCCGTTTTATGCTTCATGTTTTGACTACTTGCTTGAATGATAAGTTTTCATTAAGACTAAGATTTATACTTGTACAACTAGTGAGCTACAAATAGAACTTTATATATGTTTGTGCTTGAACGCTCATTTGTATTCACTTGATGTACTAGTATAGTCTAGTTTTGATGATTCTTGTATTTGACTTGTATTCATCATTTTTTTAACTTCATGTATATGTCCATCTTGTCCAAACTATCATTTATACATATACATCCTTGAGCCACGTGCCTTCATGCATATGCTCTTGTGGACTCATTATGTTTAGGATATGTATGTATACTTTAGTTTGTACATGACATACATATACCTTAAAGTTTAAATCGTTTTGATGATTTTCATGTTTTTAGGTAATTTCTATTGGTAATGAAAATCTAGTTTTTGGGAAGCGAGACGTGACAAACAAATACGACAAAACCAGCGGCACAACCCAGATTACGATTTCATGAGATAAATACGTCAAAAGAATAATCCAAATAAGAAAAACTCTCATCTATATACCATTTACCTCATGTTATCATAATCTAAATGTATACAACCCGAATTACAAAACAACACAATGAATTACTATATTAGCACTTTGTTATTATTGTTGGCCCAAAGGCCTATCACCCTAGTTTTGATGATGATCAACTCATGAAGTTATGATTACTAATGATCTTGTGTTTAATTAGTGACAGATTCTTTATCAAGATCTTAGTAGGTGTGGAGCTTCAACAAAGGATTTAAAGACAAGTTGGAAGCTAGCACCGGTTGATTCACGAGCCTATGCATCAAGAACACATCTAGAGATGAGCTCGGTGGATTGCATTTGGACCAAGTCAAGAAGATGAGAAGCCTTCAAGGGAAGACTTCAAGAAGTTGAAGACTTGTGTCTAGGTATAAGATTTTTATTTGTTTTAGATAAAAATGTAAAGGATAGAATAGATTGGTGGATTGCTCAAGTCATATCACACACACACTCTTGATAGAATTGTTTTCATGATAAAAATTTCATTTCATAAAAGATTTTCTTGTTAAGAAAAGATTTTCATTGTGACAAGATTCTATTTGGTTCTTGGTATTTCAAGTTTACATATCTTATATCCAAAACCAAGTTTAGTGCTTTATGTCAAAAACTAGATATTCATCTTGATTGTGTAGTGGATCATATCCATACACACTATGCTTTAAAGTATATCTTGTTTTTGTATTTGATGAAAATTTGGAAAAACATGTTGTTTTAGAAAAACAGTTTTTATTATGAGCCAATATTTCCAAGTTACAATAAATAGTCAATCTTTAATAACATGCCTTGAATTTGTGCAAGCATGTTTCTATATCATAAAACTATTTTTTGTAGAATTTCTAAGTATTTATGGGATTTTTTATTAAGCCAAAAAGACCAATCTTTAATCCCAAAATTTTCAGGTTCTGGCAGTTCTGATTTTTCAGAACTGACAGTGGCCGGTCGACCGGGTCGGTCGACCGGACGTGCACAGACGTGCACGCCTGTGTGCACTGGAGAACGGTCGACCGGACCGGTCGACCGCTTCAGAGAGCTTGGCTCTCAGGAAATCTCGGTCGACCGGGCCGGTCGACCGACAGAGAGTTTACTCTCTTCTCCAGTTGCTCGGTCGACGGAGGCTGCAACGGTCGGATTTTGACCGTTGCCGGTCGACTGGACCGGTCGACCGGAAGCTCTGACAGAGCCCAACGGTCAGATTTTTCTGGCCTCTATAAAAGGGGGTTTTGTCATTGTTTTGAGCCAAGATTTTTGGAGACCTTAGAGCTAGTTTTTCCCAGTCTTTCTGAAGGATTTTTCTCCACAAAATAGAGTGCCAATATTTCCTATCAAAAGGGATTTTATCAAGAGAGTGTAAAAGTGATTTCTTGTGTTTTTCACCAAAGTTCTTTCCTTGTTTTTCTCACACCACACTTGAGCTATCCATTACTATATTCCTATAGGTGTGTTGTAGTGAGAGTGACTTTAGGTGATCAAAGTGTTGTGATCACCAAAGATCTTTACTTTGTACTTTGAGGAGACGGGCAAGTGTGCTCGTTGTTGGTGTGGAGTTCGGTTGTGAACTCTTTGGTTCGAGGTGCGGCCTCGGCGAGTCGGTGGACTTGCGTGTGTAAGGGACTTGGGAGTCCGAGGGATTGTAGGTGTTGCGGCACCAAGGAGAGATCCGGTTGGATCGTGCATAGTGGAAATCCTTCGTGTGTCGAAGGCGGGGATGTAGAGCAAGTGTGCTCGAACCTCGAAACAAACCCTTTGTGTTTGCGATTGCTCACTCTATCTCTCTCTCTTTCTCTTTGTCTCTTTTATATCTTGCATTCAATTATTGTCTATCTTTATATGCTTGATATACCCTTGTGCTTAATTGTTATATAATTGCTTGGGATTGATTGTCTAACACTTGTATTCAACCAAGAGAGCCAACGCGGCACCTCAACCCATTCAAGGGGAATCTAGAGGAGTTTGTCCAGAGCCTCGCAAGGGGAATTCGGCAACACTCTTGTGTTATACATAAGTGTTCAATTAAAAGAAGTTTAATTTGGTCATCTTAGTTTTAATTCCGCATTATTTGTTCATAAGTGACCATTAGATTAGCCATCACCTATTCACCCCCCCCCCCCCTCTAGGTGATCTTACAATTGGTATCAGAGCTAGTGCTCTTGATATTGGGTCTAACAACCTAAGAGTTAAAGATCCTCTTTTAGGCTAATCACAAGATTTGTACACACACTATGGACTTCATGTCACCACCCACCTTTGACATTCTTAATATCCAAATTTGGAAGGTTAAGATGTCTTTGTTCCTCAAAGGACTTGGCCTTAGTGTATATCTTGCCACAACTAATAAAGAATATTGCTTAAATGGTAAGAATATTGCGGCTAATGCAAAAGCCCTTCATGCTATCAAGTCAACCCTAAATGATGATTATTTATCTAGGGTTTCTAACATTGAATCGGCTTTTGTAGCTTGGAACATCATCACCTCCCTTGGCGAAAAGGATCTATATTATGCCGGGAGCGATTCGGATGTTGGAAGCGACACCTCCAACAAGTGCTACATGGTCCAAGGGGATAACCCCCTTGAGGTAACTTCCGAATCCGAGGATGAGGATGCTACTATGTCATATGATGAGCTAAATTCATTTTGCCAATTATTGCTTGAGAGATATGACATAATTAAAAAGGAAAATAAAAATTTGAAAAAGGATATTGCTTGCATGCATGTAGAACATGATTCTTTTAGAAATAAACTTGCATGTTTAGAAAAAGAAAATAAAGTTTTGAAAAATGAGAATGTTTCCTTATTTTCAAAATTAAATGATTTATGTGAAGGGAACACTATTTTGAAGGATAAGATTGATTTGGTGGAAAAACAAAAGGAAATCGTTTTTCAAGAAAATAAATCTTTAAAAAGAAAATTTGTTGAAAAAGAAAAGGATAATGTTTTTCAAAAGAAAAAGAAAATGATTCTTTATCTCATCATGCTTTACATGCCACAACTAATGAGATTAAGAATTTGAAAAATAAGATAGAAAATTTGAGCTCTAATTTGAGCACATGTGCATTCAATCATTCTAAGTTGGAATCTTTGTTTCAAAAGAAACAAGTTCCCCATGCTCATGCACATACACATCATGCTCATGCTTATGTTGCACATCACGATCACAATCACACTCATAAGCATCATGATAGGGTGTACACTTGTACACATTGTGGTCGCAAAGGCCATTTAGCAAAATATTGTTTTGATAAGAAGCATAACTTATATTTTGCTATGTCTAAAGGATTTTGGGTTCCTTATAATAAAGCTAACCCCAAAGGACCCAAGAAAGTATGGGTACCAAAACCCCCACCCTTTGATTTTGATGTAGGTGAGGGCTCTCACAAAACGTGAGAGGATTGGTGCCTTGATGGTAGGTGCAATTGAACTAAAATGACACATACTGGGAGCACCGCTATCAAGGAATTTTGGTGGGTCAACCACCTTGCTAGGAGCTTTGAAGTTGGTAACAATTTCTAAACTCCTATTTCATTTATGTACATGCCTTTTAATTTCATGTATCATATAGCATGCATTTTTTTTTGGTGCTTCTTGTGGCATTTACATGCTTAAATGTAGAATGTGTCAAAACTTGTATTTATACATATATGAATAGTGAACTACAATTGACTTATATATATTTGAACTTCATGCTCATTTGTATCCACTATATGCATGTGTATAGACTAGTTTTGATGATTCGGTCATTTATACTTGTTATGCCTATCTTTGATCTTACTTCATGTATATGTGTGTTTAATTCAAATCTAATAAATATACATGTATACCCCTTGAGTCATTTGCCTTCATGCAATATATATTGGACTCTTTTCATATTTGGGATATGTATGCGTATTGTTAGAGTTGGATAAATCATACATATACCATGAAGATTAATATTTTAATAAATAATAAAAAAAATGATTTTCATTTGTACAACAAAATGTGATTTATGATCTTTTTGAGCTTGAATGACTATTTTCATAAAGCATTGCTAAATACAAAATACTTTATGAAAAATATATGATTTGTTTTAAGATAAAAATAAGATTTTCATGAGATTCATGCTTCACTTTCCATTTTCATGAAAATACCATTTACATAACCTTTGAACACTCATCTTTTATGATAAAAGATAATTTTGAGCTTTATGGACTATGAGTGCTTAAACTTGTATGTATTTAGTATAATTCATGAATAACATATGATTTCATGTTTTTGAAGGATCTTTAACTAGTTTTTCAAAAATTATTTATAACTAGTTATTTATTCTTCAAATTTGGTAGTGCTTAAACATAACTATTTTTCAAACCTACCAATTTTTGGTTATGAGTATATACATGACTTACAATGTTAATTTTACAATTGGTATATTACTCACATTTTGGTTCCTATACATGTATGCCCTAATTTTCAAATTGGTCTTATCTATTCACATACATATATATGATTTTCATGTGCTTGCTTTACAATTGATTTACATTCTTAAAAGCACAAAAAGTTTATGCTAAGTTAAGTTAACACCTTATATTAACTATGCATAAGCTTATGAAAAATAAAAAGATTTTATTTTAGATCTTTCATTTGGAATCAATATGCTTCAACTTCAAATTTGTTATATGATTACAATTGATATCAATATGTTTGAAATATTAAAAGATTTTGCAATGATAACTTGATATCACACATCTTCAAGTGCTATTTTCTATTGGTATCAAAATTACAAATTATGATTGGTTCAAAATTTGTTTTATTGGGAAAAGTTCAAAATTTTGTTTTGATAAAAAAAAATTAAAATGTTTTGTTTTGTATTTCCTATATGCAAGGAGAGCTTAACATCTCTCTTACATATAGATTCATGTTGAGTATATTATAAATTGAGGAGCTTAACATCTCTTCTTTATATGATATACGTGTGTAGGGGGAGCTTCACATCTCCTTCTATGCATTACATAGTTGTGTTGTGTGAATTAGGGCTTCACATCCCTCTTTCATGCAATGCACATTGTAGGGAAGCTAACTTAACGTCTTCTGATTGGTATCCAATATTGCATATTTTACATCATAATTCCCATGCATATTACAAATAAATATGTGATTTTTACTCCTCTTCTCTACATATTTGCAGGTACACACTTAATGGAGAGATATCCAAATAATCACTTAATTAACACTAATTAAGTGATTAATCAAGATTAAAGATAAAGCCAAATTCAAATCCAGATCCAGAGAAATCCGCGCAACAAACGAAGATTCTAGATATACCACGTGGCTAACAACCTTGTAACTAATCTCCACCAGAAAGTTGTTAGCCAACGGCCACAAAAGTGCCGCGACTTACGGCGGATCCACCGCAAAATCCGGGCCGTTGGATCTCAGATTTTGCGCCAACAAACTAGGCTCTCGAAGGTTCTCATCCATGCTATAAATACTCCATGAAGACCTGCGTACAAAAACTGAATGGAGAAGAGAGGAGATTAGTTTAGTTGTTGTAATTTTCATGTATTTTTCTCTTTAGGTTTTGTTCTTTAGATCTCTCTTCTTCTTCCCTAGAATTCAATGTAAAAGAGAGTGATTGTGAGGGAGAAAGCTTGTGTAATCAAGAGTGACACTTGAAGCAACAAGGATTGATCCATCCTCCTTCCTCTACTTGAAGCTTGGTTCTAGTTTTCTTGCATTCTTTAATTGCTTTCTTATGTGCTTTCTTTAATTCTTGCAATTTAATTCAAGCTTTGTTTTACTTCATGCTTTCTTGTATTTCTCTTATGGCTTGTTGTAGCTAATTCCTTCTCCATGTACTAGTTTACCACTAGCTTAGCTTACTTCACTAACTCATGGGTGATTGCCTTTGTTAATCTTGCAAGTTGTATGATCTTCTCTTCTCCGACGGTTAAACCACCGTCTTGCAAGTGAGAAAGTAATTAGGTCAACACGCGAGACGAATCCTAAGCCTATGGAGTGACAACATTAGGCTAAGCACTCGCTATCAAGGAGTCTAGTAAGTCTTGGCAAGCTAGCAAGGTAAGCTAGTCATGGATTGCTTTCTTTAAGTTTTCTTTCCTTTTCTTGTGTATACCAAATCCACTTCTTGATTTCTTTTCCAACGATTTCCACCATGAACATAGCCATCTTTTCTTTTAGTTTCTTTTACATTTGATTCACTAAGTTTATAAGCAAGAGAAGAATACTCGTTTGTTCACTTCACTACCACACGTAAAGCTTCCATCGCGAGCTCTCCTGAGAATCGACTCGGTATAGCCCTATGCTATAGCGGAGACAAGAAAGGGTACATCAAATACATTTGCTACATAATAAGTACACCTCCTTAGTCTAATCAAAATGGCGCCGTTGCCGGGGAGAGCAACGTATTTTTTGGTTTAAAGTGAAGTACTAAACGATTTTTTCTGTTGTGTTGCAGGAAGAGAAAACAGGAAAATATTCATTGCAGTAACATACAAGTGGACCTGGGCCTCTGCTCAAGAAAGCAGAGCCCAGGATCCCTCCAAATTGCCGCGGATCCACAGAATTTGCCGTGGAAACGCGGCAATTAGGAGTTCACTTCTCACCAATTTTCTGCAGGGCCTCTGGTTCTGTAAAATACATCTGTTTCTATACTTTATTTCCTGTATTCTGCATCCTACTCCTGCTTAATTAAAAAACAGTAAAAAGTTGATTGAAATTGTTAAAAAATTGTTTAGACACTTGCATTTTAGGCACGTGTCTCTTCAATTCTTTACTTTTATTGTTGAAGAGTGCTGGAAGCAAGGTACGTGTTTGCATTGCATTTAGACTAGGACAAACTCCTTGCTTGATTTTCATGCTTTGAGTGTATCCTAGCTATATTTCTTGTACACTTGCACAATTCAAATTTAAGGGCATACCGTAAATAAGATAAGGTGGGGAGGTCATTACCCTTTCCTTAGCCCGAAAATCATTTTCCCAAGCACTCACTAACCCAAGCCTAATTTAATAAAAAGTAGACGTTGGCTCTAGGGACATCTCGGACTCAATTAGGAGATTTTCCTAAGGGGGAAAAGTGTTGGAATTTAACTCTTGCAAAATCAGTGTCTAGGAAAGGGGTTGAGGGCCGAAAGCCCGAAGGTTGCTGGTTACTTAATTAAGGAACGTCTCCGGACGGAAAACCTCCCACCAACCTTACCCTTCCCTGGCTGATTAGCTTGTGGTTAGAGTCTACACTAAACCTCCCGTGGACAGTCTATCAGTTAGGAGTCGTCTAGGTCTAAGTCTACCCTAACTTAGGTTAGAATTTTTTTTCCTTTCTTTTCTTCTTTTGTTTGTTTGTTTGTTTTTGTTTGTGATTGTGTGATATGACTTATAATTACAATTCTTTCCATCCATATGTCACACACACTCCATATTCGGATAATTCCAACCCGGTATTTTACAATATGCACCAACCACATACGCCGGGTTGGCCTTATCCGAATCAATATGACCCATACCCCCCATCTAATAATTATAATGTCCACAATAATTTCAACTCTTCATCGAGTCATTGGGGATTCCAGTCCCCCGAGTTTAATTATCAACCTCCTTGTCCACCATTTCCACCAAGTCCACAATATTCACAAGATTCATTTCCCGATTCCGCTTCATATACTCCTTTTTCTGAACCAGTTGAAGAAAAATCTGATTTACTAAGGAGTTTAGAAGCTAACTTACAGAGAGCTGAGCAAACACTTCCTGAATTATTTCCCTCTCCAATTCCACAGTATTTTCAAGAATCTTACTCAGTTCCACCTTCTCAGTATGAACAACCATTTGTCATGGAACCGAGTAATGATTTCTTGTGTGAGTCCACTTTTCCATCATCACACACTTTTGACTCACAATTTCACCATCACTTCCAAGACAACACTTCATCTTTTCATCCAAATAATGAAGTCATCAATTTTGAAAAGATGCTTGAAGACATGACCCATGCTCAAAATGCTCGTGCCCGTGACTTAGATTTGCTGATCCAAACTCTTCATCCTATTTCTAAGGTCACTAGCCACTCTGTCAAAACCAAAGAGTCATGTAGTCTTGGAAGTCCAAATTCAATTTCAGCACAATTACCTGAACTTGTCCAAACTTCAAATCCTATTGACATTTTGGCAAGTTTTCCATTTCCTGAAATTGAACTTGCACATGATCCTGAACTTCCACTTGATGATTCAATTTTCCTTCCTGATTCAATCATGACTTCCATATCCTTACCGGATTTCAATCCATTTCCCAAGTCAAAATTGGATCCAGTACCCATCCATTGTGAAATTGAATCACCTATCTTTTATGATGATCACATAGAACTTGGCCAATTCCATACTTCTGAAAATCCCATTGACAAATTGGCAAGTTCACATTTTTGTGAAATTGAACTACATGAGGAATGTGATCTTGAACCCCAACTTTGTGATTCAATCCTTTTTCCTGATTCCATAATGACTCCGGTATCTTTACCTGACTTCAATCTTTTCCCGGAGTCAACCTTGGATCCTTTCCCAATTCACAATGAAGTTGAATCACCCATCTTTGAGGATCATATTGAACTTGCCCAATTCTACACTTTTGAAGATTCTATTGACATTTTGGCAAGTTCTCCATTTTGTGGAATTGAACTCAATGAGAAATGTGACCTGAATTTTCTCAATCTCTTTACTTCTGAAACTGATCATACAATTCTAGTGGAAGATGTTGATTTAAGTTTTGAAGAATTGTATGGTGATGAGCTAGAATTTCTTAATATTGGAAGTAAAGAGATATCACCCATATTAGGTCACATCCCATTGTTGGACAATGATTGTGGACTTGAGTTTTCATTTCTTGTCTTGGACCCAATTTTTGAACTCACTTCGACTCCTGCACCATTACTTGACTTAATTCACTTCCCTGAGTTGGAGTCAGTTCCCGTCCGTCCTGAGTCCAAGTCAATTGTTCTATCATTTCATGCACCATTCTGGGACAAGGAAATTGATAAATTTGACTCTGAAATTATTAGGAAAATCTTAAAATTAGATGGGGTCATGTACATAATTAAAATAACACATGCATACATCATTTTAATGGGTCATATTTTGCTATTTTTGGTGGGTTCTTGAAAACCCAAAGCAAAGATGATTGGGCCATGTTTCGTGGACCAATCAGACCACCACCGGAACCACCACCTTCAGGTAATTTTTGTTCCTCCCCTTTCCATTTTGTTTCATGCATACATATATCATGATGCATTGAGGACAATGCATGAAATAAGTGTGGGGGAGGGTTTACTAACATAGAGTTTTTAGACTTTCTTTCTTTTACATTTCCTTTCTTTCTTTTACATTTCTTTAGAAATAATAAAAGAAAAATAAAAAAAAAATATAAACTTTTTGAAAAAGAGACAAAGTTTTGATCTATTTTTAAGAAAATTAAGATGTATCTTAGAGATTAAGAAAGCCTTAATTATGACATCTTAAATTTAGTTGAAATAATAGATCTTGTTTGAAATTATAGGCTAAGTAAGAAAAATTGGTGAGATATTTTTATCTTGAATTTTTGCCTTAGATAATATGCACTTTACACTTACACATTTCTTGGGATGGAAACAAAGACCAAAATGCCATAAAAAAAAAAGAAAAAAAAAGAAATTATAAATAAATGATCACTTATTAAGCTGGATAACTATGCCTCAAGAAGCATGGTTACTCACGCCTAACGGTGATCTCACTTATTAAGCTGGATAATTGTGCCTCAAGAAGCATAATTACTCACGCCTAACGGTGATCATAATAAATAATCCCTCTTAGTTATGTGGCCTTTTCTACTCGAGACCTTAAACCCGAGGGATGTTTTCTCATCTGGTGCCCTAAGACCATCTGGTTTGGGAGTCATCGGTTAAAGGCTCGCTACAAGGGTAGACTAGAAAGCCTAGACTAAGGGAAGATTAAATAAAAAAAAAAAGAGAAAAAAATATATATATATATAGATAAATAAATGGCTTGATGGTTGGAGTTGAAATCCCAGAAAATTTTCACTTACACGGTGTGCATACTATCTAGGTTTTATGAGAGATAAAATATTCAATCCAATTTTGAATTCTTACCTTAATTAAAAGCAAGATCTTGCATGGATACTAAGTTTAAGGAAGAATAATTATAGGTGGACTTATGACCTAGGATCACTTATATTTTTGCAAAAATAGTTCGTAAACATGTCTCTTATTCAAAATGCGTTTTCAAAATACTAACATTTGTCTTCTTTCTTTATGGATTTTGTGGGTGTAATCCGCTGAAAACCCTCAGGAGACAACACTCCTCCTCTAGGGTAACCTAGAGGTTTAACGGCTTGTTGCACATGCTCAGTGCAATCGCGTCACCTGCGAAAGTGGTGTAATAAAATTGGTAGTTTAGATTTTCTTTCTTTGTTTTGCTCGGGACGAGCAAAAGAATAAGTGTGGGGGTGTGATTGGTATCCAATATTGCATATTTTACATCATAATTCCCATGCATATTACAAATAAATATGTGATTTTTACTCCTCTTCTCTACATATTTGCAGGTACACACTTAATGGAGAGATATCCAAATAATCACTTAATTAACACTAATTAAGTGATTAATCAAGATTAAAGATAAAGCCAAATTCAAATCCAGATCCAGAGAAATCCGCGCAACAAACGAAGATTCTAGATATACCACGTGGCTAACAACCTTGTAACTAATCTCCACCAGAAAGTTGTTAGCCAACGGCCACAAAAGTGCCGCGACTTACGGCGGATCCACCGCAAAATCTGGGCCGTTGGATCTCAGATTTTGCGCCAACAAACTAGGCTCTCGAAGGTTCTCATCCATGCTATAAATACTCCATGAAGACCTGCGTACAAAAACTGAATGGATAAGAGAGGAGATTAGTTTAGTTGTTGTAATTTTCATGTATTTTTCTCTTTAGGTTTTGTTCTTTAGATCTCTCTTCTTCTTCCCTAGAATTCAATGTAAAAGAGAGTGATTGTGAGGGAGAAAGCTTGTGTAATCAAGAGTGACACTTGAAGCAACAAGGATTGATCCATCCTCCTTCCTCTACTTGAAGCTTGGTTCTAGTTTTCTTGCATTCTTTAATTGCTTTCTTATGTGCTTTCTTTAATTCTTGCAATTTAATTCAAGCTTTGTTTTACTTCATGCTTTCTTGTATTTCTCTTATGGCTTGTTGTAGCTAATTCCTTCTCCATGTACTAGTTTACCACTAGCTTAGCTTACTTCACTAACTCATGGGTGATTGCCTTTGTTAATCTTGCAAGTTGTATGATCTTCTCTTCTCCGACGGTTAAACCACCGTCTTGCAAGTGAGAAAGTAATTAGGTCAACACGCGAGACGAATCCTAAGCCTATGGAGTGACAACATTAGGCTAAGCACTCGCTATCAAGGAGTCTAGTAAGTCTTGGCAAGCTAGCAAGGTAAGCTAGTCATGGATTGCTTTCTTTAAGTTTTCTTTCTTTTCTTGTGTATACCAAATCCACTTCTTGATTTCTTTTCCAACGATTTCCACCATGAACATAGCCATCTTTTCTTTTAGTTTCTTTTACATTTGATTCACTAAGTTTATAAGCAAGAGAAGAATACTCGTTTGTTCACTTCACTACCACACGTAAAGCTTCCATCGCGAGCTCTCCCTGAGAATCGACTCGGTATAGCCCTATGCTATAGCGGAGACAAGAAAGGGTACATCAAATACATTTGCTACATAATAAGTACACCTCCTTAGTCTAATCATCTTCCTCTTCATGAATGTATATCGCATATAAATCTTTATTGGTTGATTTGTATACCCCTTCTTGATTTCTTTGCTTTTGACAAAAAGGGGGAGAAAATTTTATTTGATTTGTTTTTACTTTGACCCCTTTGTTGATGATTGACAAAAAGAGGGAGAAGTATTTGAGTATATATGCATGTTTTCATTGCTTAAGGAGGAGAAGTAGTTGTCTTCCTTGTTAGTTATGCATATATGTTTTGTTATGTTTTGTTATTTGCAAATAATAGGAGAAAAAGATTTGTTTTTGTGTTATCTCCATTCATTTGCATACATGTCATGTGCTTCATTGTCATATCTTTATCATTTATTTGATATGCATGAGTTAAGGGGAGCTTCTTTGAAGCTTTACTTTAATCCATGCATATATAACTTCATGAGTTTTGTCATCATCAAAAAGGGGGAGATTGTTGGCCCAAAGGCCTATCACCCTAGTTTTGATGATGATCAACTCATGAAGTTATGATTACTAATGATCTTGTGTTTAATTAGTGACAGATTCTTTATCAAGATCTTAGTAGGTGTGGAGCTTCAACAAAGGATTTAAAGACAAGTTGGAAGCTAGCACCGGTTGATTCACGAGCCTATGCATCAAGAACACATCTAGAGATGAGCTCGGTGGATTGCATTTGGACCAAGTCAAGAAGATGAGAAGCCTTCAAGGGAAGACTTCAAGAAGTTGAAGACTTGTGTCTAGGTATAAGATTTTTATTTGTTTTAGATAAAAATGTAAAGGATAGAATAGATTGGTGGATTGCTCAAGTCATATCACACACACACTCATGATAGAATTGTTTTCATGATAAAAATTTCATTTCATAAAAGATTTTCTTGTTAAGAAAAGATTTTCATTGTGACAAGATTCTATTTGGTTCTTGGTATTTCAAGTTTACATATCTTATATCCAAAACCAAGTTTAGTGCTTTATGTCAAAAACTAGATATTTCATCTTGATTGTGTAGTGGATCATATCCATACACACTATGCTTTAAAGTATATCTTGTTTTTGTATTTGATGAAAATTTGGAAAAACATGTTGTTTTAGAAAAACAGTTTTTATTATGAGCCAATATTTCCAAGTTACAATAAATAGTCAAATCTTTAATAACATGCCTTGATTTTGTGCAAGCATGTTTCTATATCATAAAACTATTTTTTTGTAGAATTTCTAAGTATTTATGGGATTTTTTATTAAGCCAAAAAGACCAATCTTTAATCCCAAAATTTTCAGGTTCTGGCAGTTCTGATTTTTCAGAACTGACAGTGGCCGGTCGACCGGGTCGGTCGACCAGACGTGCACAGACGTGCACGCCTGTGTGCACTGGAGAACGGTCGACCGGACCGGTCGACCGCTTCAGAGAGCTTGGCTCTCAGGAAATCTCGGTCGACCGGGCCGGTCGACCGACAGAGAGTTTACTCTCTTCTCCAGTTGCTCGGTCGACCGGTCGGTCGACCGGAGGCTGCAACGGTCGGATTTTGACCGTTGCCGGTCGACCGGACCGGTCGACCGGAAGCTCTGACAGAGCCCAACGGTCAGATTTTTCTGGCCTCTATAAAAGGGGGTTTTGTCATTGTTTTGAGCCAAGATTTTTGGAGACCTTAGAGCTAGTTTTTCCCAGTCTTTCTGAAGGATTTTTCTCCACAAAATAGAGTGCCAATATTTCCTATCAAAAGGGATTTTATCAAGAGAGTGTAAAAGTGATTTCTTGTGTTTTTCACCAAAGTTCTTTCCTTGCTTTTCTCACACCACACTTGAGCTATCCATTACTATATTCCTATAGGTGTGTTGTAGTGAGAGTGACTTTAGGTGATCAAAGTGTTGTGATCACCAAAGATCTTTACTTTGTACTTTGAGGAGACGGGCAAGTGTGCTCGTCGTTGGTGTGGAGTTCGGTTGTGAACTCTTTGGTTCGAGGTGCGGCCTCGGCGAGTCGGTGGACTTGCGTGTGTAAGGGACTTGGGAGTCCGAGGGATTGTAGGTGTTGCGGCACCAAGGAGAGATCCGGTTGGATCGTGCATAGTGGAAATCCTTCGTGTGTCGAAGGCGGGGATGTAGAGCAAGTGTGCTCGAACCTCGAAACAAACCCTTTGTGTTTGCGATTGCTCACTCTATCTCTCTCTCTCTCTTTGTCTCTTTTATATCTTGCATTCAATTATTGTCTATCTTTATATGCTTGATATACCCTTGTGCTTAATTGTTATATAATTGCTTGGGATTGATTGTCTAACACTTGTATTCAACCAAGAGAGCCAACGCGGCACCTCAACCCATTCAAGGGGAATCTAGAGGAGTTTGTCCAGAGCCTCGCAAGGGGAATTCGGCAACACTCTTGTGTTATACATAAGTGTTCAATTAAAAGAAGTTTAATTTGGTCATCTTAGTTTTAATTCCGCATTATTTGTTCATAAGTGACCATTAGATTAGCCATCACCTATTCACCCCCCCTCTAGGTGATCTTACAATTATTACTCGTCCGACCGATATATCTAAGTATGTGTACAAGCGTACGTTCCATCTCACATACATCCATGTATGAGTAAGTCGAGGTTGTTATTGGAACTAATGATGAAACCAACGGGTATATTTACAGTGAGTCCCTTGCATACCCGGCACCATGGCCCAGGATGTTTAGTTGCTAGACTATGAAACCTGCCGCAAGGCATACAAGAGGTGGGTCTTATATTATGCCCATTCAGGAATATAACAGGAGGTAGGGAGCTAACGCTCCCCTCAGAACACCTGGAGGCCCCTAGTTAGAACGGAAGTTTTTAGTTGCGCAACATAACTAATACCATTGTAAACATATTCATCACTTGAAGTCTATTAGTTTTCTCCTTATCCGATGTAAGTTATTCTTTTTTATAGTTTATTATTATGTAATTATCATATTATGAGAATAGCAGGAGCAGGACAGTTCAGGAGTTACAGGAGTAACAGGATTACTTAAGTATTAGAAATACATGTCACTGTATATAATACAGAATAGCAGGACAGAATTATCAAAATATGATAATCACAAGTCGAGTGGTAATATAACAGGTGGCAGGTGATAAGTAATATAAGACAAATGATAGGTGATATCATAACAGGTGACAGGTGTCAAGTGATAGCATGTTAGGTGTCAGGTGATCAAACATGTCAAGTAATAGGCACAGTAGATATCACTATCATGTGTCACAATACAGAAAAAAAGTAGTGATACAGGGGATCAATATGAAAACAGGAAAGATACAGGGGATCGATACAAATACAGAAAAACAATAGAGTTTGAAAAATAGTATAAATAAAGGTTTCAAGCTCTTCACGACCATCAAGAAAAGAATAATAGTCACATTATCAAGTAAACAAGCGGGCAAACAAGAAAGCGACATCCAAGCGGAACTAAAAAAGGCTGAAGCGAAGCTAACACACAACACTCGATGCCATCACGTTTGGCATGGTTACCGCTTACGGCTAAACGCACACGACGGAGTGAGCATATGAATGCTACACTACTGCGTGTGGTGAAGCCGTGCTTACGGTATAACTATGCTCGAACGGAGTTAGCGGCAAAGCGCTAAGTGCTAGGTCCGCTTATCAGGCATAGCTAAGTGACCTGAAGGTCTGAACGCACTCCCTCTTTCGAGGAAGTGGGTGAGAGCCCAAAGGGCTAATAGGCCCGAAGGCAGAGTAAGTACCTACACAAGTGTCAGTATCAAGCACACGCATATAACATGTAATAACTAAGCTATTAGTAGAGTGGAAAAGCCCAGAGGCTGAACAAAGTAGAAATAAAGTCAGCGAGTAGACAAGCGAACAATCAATCAGAGCTAAGCAAGCTGGAGCAAGATCAACAAGCAGCGTTTTATCGCTAAAGCACACGGGGGAACTATGAAAACAACTCGAGCGTTAGGATGCTATTATGTCGTAAGACAGAGTTGTACTCATGCGAATCTAGTAATAAAGCGCTGAGTGCTAAACTCAACTATCAGGCGTGACTGAAAGACCTGACGTCTGAATGCAGCCCCTCTTTCGAGGAAGTGGGTGAGAGCCCAATGGGCTGAAGGACCGAAAGGCTGAGTAAGTACCTGCAGAAGTGTTAGTACCACACGAACATACATATAAACATGATTATACCTAGACTATCTGTGGAGTGGTGAAACCTGAAGGCTGAGTGGAGAGTCCGAAGGCTAATAGGGCCCAGAGGCCGAGTAGAGAGCCCGGAAGCTAAACAACCATGAAGGGTCAGCCACGCATGATAATAAAGTAGTAATAAAGCAATATCACAGGCAGGGTATATGCGTATGTATTAAACTATGTTATTGCAGGCATTCATCATAGGTTTGCTACGTGTACAGTCCTAGGCACTCGGCCACATACAAATGCAGGTATATAATTTACAGAAATACAAATACAACACAGGGGAAATACAAATATACAAATTTCCAAAAAATACAATTCAGCCCATCAAGCGGGGAAACACAGAAATGAGGGGAGGACACTCATGTTGGCCCAAAGGCCTTCCACCCTAGTTTTGATGATGATTAACTCATGTAGTTATGTGTACTAATAATCTTGTGATTTTAGTTTCAGATCATTAATCAAATTATTAGTTGGCGATTAGCTTCAACAACATGATTTGGAAGCTTTCACATGTTGATTCAAGAGCCCAAGCGTCAAAGATCATATATAGCACTTGCTCGGTGGATCAAGGAGTTTTGGATCGAGTCGGCTTGGAGTTTGCGCTCTACAAGAAGACATCGGTACCATAGTTTAGTTTTGTTTTTAGATCCAAATTGTAAAGATTAGAATAGTATGATATGCTCAAGTTCACAACACACACGTTTCATGTTTCGGTTTTTCGATTTTAGGTTTAACCGATCTTGGTTTTCATGAATAGATAGATCAAAACAAGTTTACATGGTTTAATGTATATATGATTTGTTCTATATACATGCATGCTTCAACTACTTAGACAAACTTACTTTGATATATACTATTCATGTGTTTTAGGTTTTGTATTTTGACAAAACATATTTTGGAATTATTGACAAAAACATGGATATATATTTGTTTCATGTATATTGGATTTCTATCCATATGCATCATGCTTCAAAGTGTTTAAATATCATGTTTTTGTATTTGGAAGAGTTTTGGACAAAACGTATTTTCTATTCAAAATCCAAGTTTTAGAAAATACAGTTTTTGGTTTTTGGTAAAAATGATAAGACACAAAAATAGTTCATATTGATTGATATTTGAGCTAAACGTTTTACCACATGTTTATATATCAATGCAAAATGATAAAACTATTTTTGGTGATTTTAGAAAAGATAAAAGAATTTTTAAACATGTTTCTAACCCAGTTTTCTGTTCCAGGCTTCAACCAGTCGACTAGTCTTCTGACCAAGTCGACTTGGCTGAAGTCAGTCGACCGGGTCGGTCGACCGACGTGCACAGATCTGTGCACGTTTGGCAGACACTGGACGGTCGAACGTCACGGTCGACCGGGTCTGAGAGCAGAGCTCTCTGTTTGTTTGGGTCGACCGGGGCGATCGACCGGTAGCTGCCAACGGGCAGATTTGACCGTTGGACGGTCGACCGGCAGTGTATTTCTGGCATTTTCTGCTGCCAACGGCTATATTTTTCTGGGGGCTATAAATACCCCATTGGAAAGAGTTTTTCTCTAAGATTTTTTGTGCAAATTTTCCCTTACTCTCTGGTGTTTTCACAGCAATCAAAAGAAGTTTTTGGATTCAAATTGAACAATCTATTTGGTGTTTTTGCTAGGGTTTGAAAAATCAAAGAAAAAGGTTTTGGGAAAAAGAGTTTTGATTCATCTTCTATATCTTGGTTTCAGTTTTTCCCAAAGATTTTCTTTGTGATTTTGATTTTCATTCCATTGGTTTTCTCCACACTTGAGCTAAAATCTACTATCTCTTCTATAGGATCTTTGTGTGGGAGAAAGAAATTGTTTGTGGTTGTTGTTTAGACCACCAAGTTAAAAACCCAACCTTTGCTTGGCTTTGTGCCTTGGGTTGTATCCCTCAAGTGTTGAGGTGATCCTTATTTGCTTTGTGCTAATCCCTCAAGTTGTGAGGTGATTGTTTTGTTGGATTGGAGCTTGCTGATCGTATGGCAAGTAGCACTCAAAATATGTATTATCTATGAATCAATTGAAATGCTTAAATGTGCTTAATATACCCACGATACTACCGTTATAGCGTTGGCTCAACGGGTCGAATCCACGGGAAGAGCTAGCGATGGAAGCTTTACACGTATGGTAGTGAAGTGATAAAACTAGTATTCTTCTCTTACTTATAAACTTAATGAAGCAAATGCAAAAGAAACCAAAAGAGGATGGATATGTTCATGTGGAAGTGGAAAAGAAATCAAGAAGTGGTGTGGATGTGGTATTCACAAGAAAAGAATCAAGAAACTTAAAGAAAGCAATCCATAACTAGCTTACCTTGCTAGCTTGCCAAGACTTACCAAACTCCTTGATAATGAAAGCTTGCCTAACGTTGTCACTCCGTTGGCTATGGATTCGTCTAGCGTGTTGACCTAATTACTTTCTCATTTGCAAGATGGTGGTTTAACCATCGGAGAAGAGAAGATCATACACTTGCAAGATTAACAAAAGCAATCACCCATGAGTAGTTAAGTAGGCTAAGCTAGTGGTTAGCTAGTACATGGAATGAAAATCTAGCTACAAGAAGTCATTAAAGAACTAAACAAAGCATTGAAGTAAATTGCATGAAATAAAGAAAGCAAGTAAGAAAGCATGTAAAGAAAGCAAGAAACTAGAATCAAACTCAAGTAGAGGAATGGAGGATGGATCAATCCTTGCATAGCTTCAAGTTGTCACCCTTGATTACACAAGCTCTCTCCCTCACAATCACTCTCTTTTGTAATGAAATCTAGGGATAGAGAAGAAGAGGGAACTACAAGAAATAAACCTAGAGAAAATACATGAAAATTACAACTAATGAACTAATCTCCTCTCTTCTCTGATCAGTCTCAGCTCGCAGGTCCAAGTGAGGTATTTATAGCAGATTGAAGAAGCTTCTGGAGAGGAGTTCGTTGCCACAAAATCCGGGGACCAACGGCCATGATCTTGCCGCGGATTGCCGCGGGATTGCGGCCAGATCTGGGCCGTTGGTCCAGATCTTTCTGGTAGAGATTGGTTAGGAGTTGGTTATCCACGTGGCATGGTTAGTTTCTTCGTTTGTTGCGAGGATCTCTCTGGATCTGGAGTGAGATTTGACTTTATCTTGGATCTTTAACTAATCACCTTAATTATTGCTAATTAAGGTAATTAATTACTTTATCTCCTTTTAATTGTGTACCTGCAAATAAGTAGAGAAGAGGATTAAAATCATATATTTAGTTGTATTATGCATGGGGAATATGATATAAAATATGCAATATTGTGTACTAATCACACCCCCACACTTATTCTTTTGCTCGTCCCGAGCAAAACAAAGAAAAAGAAAAGAAAAACTAAGCTACAAGTTTATTACACCACTTTCGCAGGTGACGCGATTGCACTGAGCATGTGCAA
The DNA here is from genome assembly GCA_038442645.1 of Agave tequilana. Classification (NCBI taxonomy): domain Eukaryota; kingdom Viridiplantae; phylum Streptophyta; class Magnoliopsida; order Asparagales; family Asparagaceae; genus Agave; species Agave tequilana. The sequence goes on along the minus strand of JAVJIF010015516.1, from coordinate 44,378 downwards.
CAAGCCGTTAAACCTCTAGGTTACCCTAGAGGAGGAGTGTTGTCTCCTGAGGGTTTTCAGCGGATTACACCCACAAAATCCATAAAGAAAGAAGACAAATGTTAGTATTTTCGAAAACGCATTTTGAATAAGAGACATGTTTACGAACTATTTTTGCAAAAATATAAGTGATCCTAGATCATAAGTCCACCTATAATCATTCTTTCTTAAACTTAGTATCCATGCAAGATCTTGTTTTTAATTAAGGTAAGAGTTCAAAATTGGATTGAATATTTTTATCTTTCATAAAACCTAGATAATATGCACACCGTGCACAGTGAAGGTTTCTGGATTTCAACTCTAACCATCAAGCCATTTATTTATATATATATATATTCTTTTTTTTTTTTTCTTTTTCTTCCCTTAGTTTTATTAGGCTTTCTAATTCACCCATGTAGCGAGCCTATAACCGATGACTCCCAGACCAGATGGTCTTAGGGCACCAGATGAGGAAACATCCCTCGGGTTTAAGGACTCGAGTGAAAAAGGCCACAAAACTAAGAGGGATTATTCTTAATCACCGTTAGGCGTGAATAATCATGCTTCTTGAGGCACAATTACCCAGCTTAATAAGTGAGATCACTGTTAGGCGTGAGTCATCATGCTTCTTGAGGCACAATTTCCCAGCTTAATAAGTGATCTTTTATTTATATATTTTTTTCTTTTTTCTTTTTCTTTTTTTTTTTTTTTTATATATATATATATATATGTGGCATTTTTGGTCTTTGTTTCCATCCCAAGAAATGTGTAAGTGTAAAGTGCATATTATTTAAGGCAAAAAATTCCAGATAATAATATCTCACCAATTTTACTTACTTAGCCTATAATCTCAAACAAGATCTATTACTTCAACTAGGTTTAAGATGTCATAATTAAGGCTTTCTTAATCTCTAAGATACATCTTAATTTTCTTAAAAATAGAACAAAACTTTGTCTCTTTTTTCAAAAAGTTTTTATTTTTTTATTTTTTATTTTTATTTTTTTCTAAAAGAAGTGTAAAAGGAAGAAAATCTAAAAATTCTAAGTTAGTAAACCCTCCCCCACACTTATTTCATGCATTGTCCTCAATGCATCATGATATATGTATGCATGAAACAAAATGGAAAGGGAAGGAACAAAAATTACCTTAAGGTGGTGGTTCCGGTGGTGGTCGGATTGGTCCACGGAACATGGCCCAATCATCTTTTCTTTGGGTTTTCAGGAACCCACCAAAAATAGCAAAAATATGACCCACTAAAAAGATGCATGCGTGTGTTATTTTAATTATGTACATGCCCCCATCTAATTTTAAGATTTTCCAAATAATTTCAGACTCAAATTTATCAAATTCCTTGTCACAGAATGGAGTATGAACTGATAGAACTGTTGACTTGGACTCGGAAAGGAACACCGACTCAGGATTATGATTTAAATCAAGTGATGGTTCAGGAGTCGAAGTGAAGTCAGAAATTGTGTCCAAGTCAAGAAATGCAAACTCAAGTCCACAATCAGAGTTTAACGATGGAATGTGACTTTCTAAAAGTGATATCTCTTTACTTCCAATTTTAAGAAATTCAAGCTCATCACCGTACAATTCTTCAAAACTTAAGTCAACATCTTCCTTAAGAATTGTACAATCAGTTTCAGAAGTAAAGAGATTGAGAAAATCAAGGTCACATTTCTCATTGAGTTCAATTCCACAAGATTGAGAACTTGCCAGAATGTCAATGGTATCTTCGGAAGTGTAAAATTGGGCAAGTTCAACATGATCCTCAAAGATGGATGATTCACTTTCATTGTGAATTGTGAAAGGATCCAATGTCGACTCCAGGAAAAGATTGAAGTGAGGTAAAGATACCGGAGTCATTATGGAATCAAGAAAATGGATTGAATCACAAAGTTGAGGTTCAAGATCACATTCCTCATGTAATTCAATTAAATGTAGAGAACTTGCCAATTTATCAATGGAATTTTCAGAAGTGTAGAATTGGTCAAGTTCAATGTGATCATCATAAAAGATTGGTGATTCAATTTCACAATGGATAGGAAATGGATTCAATTTTGACTTTGGAAATGGATTGAAATCAGGTAAGGATATGGAAGTCATGATTGAATCAGGAAGTAGATTGGAATCATCAAATGAAAGTTCAGGATCAAATTCATGTTCCAATTCAATTTCAGAAAAAGGAAAACTTGCCAAAACGTCAATTGGATCAGAAGTTTGGACAAGTTTATTTTTAGGAGATGAAAAACTTGCCAAAATGTCAATTGGATTTGAATTTTGGACAAGTTTATTTTAGGAGATGAAAAACTTGCCAAAATGTCAATTGGATTTGAATTTTGGACGAGTTCAAGTTTAGGAAATGAAAAACTTGCTGAAATTGAATCTGGATTTCCAAGATTACATGACTCTTTGGATTTAGAGTGGCTAGTGACATTAGAAAGAGGATGAGAATGAAGAGTTTGGATCATCAATTCTATGTCACGATTCCTAGCATTTTGAGCATTGGTCATGTCTTCAAGCATCTTTCCATAATCGATGATTTCATTATTTTGATGGAAAGAGGAAGTGTTGTCTTGGCAGTCATGAAATTTTGAGTCAGAAATGTGTGATGATGGAAAAGTTGACTCACACAAGAAATCTTTACTCGGTTCACAAGCAAATGGTTGTTCATTATGAAAAGATGGAACTGAGTAAGATTCTTGAGAATATGGTGGAATTGGAGAGACAAATGATTTTTGAAGTTGTTGCTCGACTCTCTGTAAATTGGCTTCTATACTCCTTTGTAACTCAGATTTTTCTTCAATTGGTTCAGAAAAAGGAGTATATGAAGTGGACTCTGGAAATGAATATGGTGGACAAGGTGAATATGATGGACAAGGATTTTGATAATTTGACTCGGGGTACTTGAATCCCCAATTACTCGGTAAAGAGTTGAAATTATTTTGGACATTATAATTATTAGATGGGGGGTATGGGTCGTATTGATTCGGATAAGGCCAACCCGGTGTATTTGGTTGGTGCATATTATAAAACACCGGGTTGGAATTATCCGAATAAGGAGTGTGTGTGACATATGGATGAAAAGAATTGTAATTATAAGCCATATCACACAATCACAAACAAACAAACAAACAAACAAACAAACAAACAAAAGAAGAAAAGAAAAAAATTCTAACCTAAGTTAGGGTAGACTTAGACCTAGACGACTCCTAACAAATAGACTGTCCACAGGAGGTTCAGTGTAGACTCTAACCACAAGCTAATCAGCCAGGGAAGGGTAAGGTTGGTGGGAGGTTTTCCGTCCGGAGACGTTCCTTAATTAAGTAACCAGCAACCTTCGGGCTTTCGGCCCTCAACCCCTTTCCTAGACACCGATTTGCAAGAGTTAAATTCCAACACTTTTCCCCCTTAGGATAATCTCCTAGTTGAGTCCGAGATGTCCCTAGGGCCAACGTCTACTTTTTTATTAATTTAGGCTTGGGTTAGTGAGTGCTTGGGTTGTGGTTTTAGGGCTAAGGAAAGGGTAATGAACTCCCCCACCTTATCTTATTTACGGGTATGCCCTTAGATTTGAATTGTGCAAGTGTACAAGAAAAATAGCTAGGATACACTCAAAGCAAGAAAATCAAGCAAGAGTTTGTCCTAGTCTATTATGCAATGCAAACACGTACCTTGCCTCCAGCACTCTTCAACAGTAAAAGTAAAGAATTGAAGAGACACGTGCCTAAAATGCAAGTGTCTAAACAATTTTTAACAATTATCAACCAATTTTTTACTGTTGAATTAATTAACAGGAATACAGTGAAGTATACAGGAAATCAAGTATAGAAGCAGATGTATCTTGCAGAGATCAAAGCCCTGCAGAAAATTGGTAAGTAGTGCACTCCTTTGTGCCGCGTTTCCACGGCAAAGCTTGTGGATCCGCGGCACTTTGGAGGGATCCTGGGCTCTGCTTTCTTGAGCAGAGTCCCAGGTCCACTTATATGTCACTGCAAGCAAAATATTCCTGTTTCTTCTCCTGTAACCTGCAAACAGAGAAGAAGAATCGTTTAGTACTTCACTTTAAACCAAAAAAATACGTTGCTCTCCCCGGCAACGGCGCCAAAAATTTGATCGTATGGCAAGTAGCACTCAAAATATGTATTATCTATGAATCAATTGAAATGCTTAAATGTGCTTAATATACCCACGATACTACCGTTATAGCGTTGGCTCAACGGGTCGAATCCACGGGAAGAGCTAGCGATGGAAGCTTTACACGTATGGTAGTGAAGTGATAAAACTAGTATTCTTCTCTTACTTATAAACTTAATGAAGCAAATGCAAAGAAACCAAAAGAGGATGGATATGTTCATGTGGAAGTGGAAAAGAAATCAAGAAGTGGTGTGGATGTGGTATTCACAAGAAAAGAATCAAGAAACTTAAAGAAAGCAATCCATAACTAGCTTACCTTGCTAGCTTGCCAAGACTTACCAAACTCCTTGATAATGAAAGCTTGCCTAACGTTGTCACTCCGTTGGCTATGGATTCGTCTAGCGTGTTGACCTAATTACTTTCTCATTTGCAAGATGGTGGTTTAACCATCGGAGAAGAGAAGATCATACACTTGCAAGATTAACAAAAGCAATCACCCATGAGTAGTTAAGTAGGCTAAGCTAGTGGTTAGCTAGTACATGGAATGAAAATCTAGCTACAAGAAGTCATTAAAGAACTAAACAAAGCATTGAAGTAAATTGCATGAAATAAGAAAGCAAGTAAGAAAGCATGTAAAGAAAGCAAGAAACTAGAATCAAACTCAAGTAGAGGAATGGAGGATGGATCAATCCTTGCATAGCTTCAAGTTGTCACCCTTGATTACACAAGCTCTCTCCCTCACAATCACTCTCTTTTGTAATGAAATCTAGGGATAGAGAAGAAGAGGGAACTACAAGAAATAAACCTAGAGAAAATACATGAAAATTACAACTAATGAACTAATCTCCTCTCTTCTCTGATCAGTCTCAGCTCGCAGGTCCAAGTGAGGTATTTATAGCAGATTGAAGAAGCTTCTGGAGAGGAGTTCGTTGCCACAAAATCCGGGGACCAACGGCCATGATCTTGCCGCGGATTGCCGCGGGATTGCGGCCAGATCTGGGCCGTTGGTCCAGATCTTTCTGGTAGAGATTGGTTAGGAGTTGGTTATCCACGTGGCATGGTTAGTTTCTTCGTTTGTTGCGAGGATCTCTCTGGATCTGGAGTGAGATTTGACTTTATCTTGGATCTTTAACTAATCACCTTAATTATTGCTAATTAAGGTAATTAATTACTTTATCTCCTTTTAATTGTGTACCTGCAAATAAGTAGAGAAGAGGATTAAAAATCATATATTTAGTTGTATTATGCATGGGGAATATGATATAAAATATGCAATATTGTGTACTAATCACTTGCCTCAAGGAGGAGGTTGTGGTTGTAAAGAGAGGAGTTGGGTACTCCTTGTGAGAGTTCTTTGTGGACTAGCTAGTGGATTAGAAATCCTTCGTGTGTCGAAGGCGGGGATGTAGAGCTGGGTGCTCGAACCTCGAAACATATCTTGTTGTTTGCGCTTGATCCATTGACTCTCTCTCTCTATCTCTCTCTTTATTTTGTGCCTTGCAATTATTCATATTGTGCATTCATAATTGCTTGGCTTGGTTGTGTGTGCATCATTTGTTGATTGCACTTGAGTGTATTGCATTCAGTTTTTAAATTCCGCATTGAAACTATTAGATTAGCATAATCACCTATTCACCCCCTTCTAGGTAATTTTTCAATTGATATCAGAGCTAGTGCTCCTGATATTTAGGTTTAACCACCTAGGAGTGAGACCTTGGTTTGCTAATCTTCATTTGCATTGTTCATTTGCACTCATTTAGTTTGCTCTCATGGATAGCCCTCCTATGTTTGACCATATTAGACTTGATGCTTGGAAGGCCAATATGAGTAGGCATTTAAAATCATTAGGTCATCTTGTTTATCAAGCCTCCACTTTAGAATCCTTTCCTAATAGTAGCAAACACAAAAAGGCTAATGCATTAGCACTTAGAGCACTTAGAGCATCTCTTAGTGAACATCTTTTACCGGTGTTTGATCGTTATGACTTGGCTTTTGCAGTTTGGAGCTTATTGACGTCTCCCGAGCTTCCAAGGATTATCAACAAGATGAGGAGATCTAAGAGAGAAAAGTCCGAAGAGCGTTGCCTCATGGTCCAAGGGAATAACTCCCTTGAGGTACAATCGGACACTCAATTAGATGATAGCTCTAGTTCCTATTGCCATGGTTGTTTTGAAGTTCAAACTTTAAATTTGGAACTTGCTCAAAAGCTTGAAAATTTTGTGGAAAAACACAATCTTTTGAAAGAGGACAACCTTGTTTTGAAAAATGAATTAAAGGATTTGTGTTCTAATTTTGAATTGGTTTTGCAAGAGAAGGAAGAGATTACTAGTGAACGTGACTCACTAAGATCTCAACTAAACCTTGCCCTTAATGAGATTGATGTTTTAAAAAGCAAAAATGATTGTGATGATATTGTGAAGCACAATGAGATTTTATCTTCAAAATTAGATTTTACTTTTAAAGATAACCTTTCCTTGAAAAATAAAATTGATTCTATTACTAAGGAACTTGATCTTGTTTTAAAGAAAAATGAATCTTTGCAAAATGAGATTGATATTCATGTTTGTCATGCTAGTGTAGCTTCTTGTTCTAGCACTCCTATTGCATGCTCCACTTTATCTTCCACTATTGAAAACGATATAAATATTTTGAAGAAAAGTGTTGAATGTTTGGGCTCCACTTTGAGCAAATGCACATTGAATCAGTCACGTTTGGAAACCTTGGTTCGCAAGAAACAAGTTCCATCTTTACATGTACACCCTCCACGGCATACACATGCTTCCCACGGTCACCACCATTACATGTATGCTCATGTGTACACATGTACACATTATGGTCGAAAAGGCCACCTTGCTAGATTTTGTTATGATCGTGTTTATCATGAAAATTTAGCAACTAATCTTGTTTGGGTTAGAAAAGATACTACCCCCGTGGACCCAAAAGAAAATGGGTACCAAAAACTACCTCCTTGACTTTTGATGTAGGTGGGAGCTCTCGCATCACGTGAGGGTATTGGTGCCTTGAGGTGGATGCGTTCTAAGCCTAAAAGAGAACCATTTGGATGCTTCACTCTCAAGGGAATTTGGTGGGAGGACCACCGTGGTTTGGAGAACTAGAGATGCACCTTCATCGGTTTTGGTATCATTCTCTAACTCTCATTTTTATTTGCATGCTTTTCATGTTCATCTATTCATAGCATGTCTTGCTTTATTGTTCATTATGCTTATGTCATGTTGATTAGATTAGTGTTATACATGTTTAGTTACTTGGACACCCATGTCTAGTATGGACCCATATTTTGTATTCTCTTTATGTTTTAGCTATCATGGTAATCATAGATCTAATGCACATGTCTTTGTCATGCAAATCATATAGTTGACTATGACTTTTTGTTTTAATAATTCATGTTTTGATTATTATGTTATCATGTTGGGTTATGATTCCTGTTTATGCTTGATGTTTTGACTACTTGCTTGAATGATAAGTTTTCATTAAGACTAGGATTTATACTTGTACAACTAGTGAGCTACAAATAGACCTTTATATATGTTTGTGCTTGAACGCTCATTTGTATTCACTTGATGTACTAGTATAATCTAGTTTTGATGATTCTTGCATTTGACTTGTATTCATCATTTTACTTATTTTGTTTTAACTTCATGTATATGTCCATCTTATCCAAACTATCATTTATACATATACATCCTTGAGCCACGTGCCTTCATGCATATACTCTTGTGGACTCATTATGTTTAGGATATGTATGTATACTTTAGTTTGTACATGACATACATATACCTTGAAGTTTATATCGTTTTGATGATTTTCATGTTTTTTTTGGTAATTTCTATTGGTAATGAAAATCTAGTTTTTCATGTTTTCAAGGAATTTCATATGAGCTTAATTGAATATTTTCATGTTGATATGTGTCACATTTTACTTGTACACTCACTTTATTAGTTTACTCATGATTTGTTTTCATGAGACTATGATATGGGCTTTATGGACTTTGAGTGTTTAGTGATCATGTGATTTACATGTGTTTCATGAAAAACAATTTTATTTTATTCCTTACTTGAAGGATTTCGCACTAGTTTTTAAAAAGTTTTTCCTATAACTAGTTCGTATTCTTCACTATGGTAGAGATTTTCAAACATACTACATTTTCAAATCTATTTTTTGAAAACCCCTACCATCTATGGGAGGTTGGATGGGAGATCATGTTCATGTATGCCTTAAAATGAAAATCATTTAAAACTTGAACCTTGATTGGGAGGTATAGTTATATGAGATATACACTTGATATTATTGTTATTTCAATTGGTATCATTGAATTCTTTCAATTGGTATCAATCTTGACATTTCTTGTATACTCTATGTGTTTGTATGTATGTATGCTTCATTTCAAGAATATCAATTTCAATTGGTATCTATTTTTTCATACATATATATGTTTTATTTGTGCTTATTATATCCCTATATCTTTAAGCACAAAATCGTGTTTATGCTAGTGCTTGAGTTTCAATTTTGTTTCAATTGATTACTTTTAAATTGGTATCAAGCCTATGCGTTATTTTAGTTGGTATTTCATAAAGGGGGAGAAAATTTGATTTTATTTTTCAATTGGTATTTGATTCCCACTCCCTTGCTTTATGATAGAAGATAAATTTTAAATTTGGTATCATATGTTCAAAATGAAAATATTTACAATTGGTATCAAAAACATTCAAGATTTATTTTGTTTAAACATTCAAGATTTATTATGTTTAATTTCAAATTGGTATCAAGATTTTCATGTGTTTTGCTTAAAATTGATATCAACATTTTTTCTTGTTTGTTTCCTTTCAATTGGTATCAAGATGCTATTCTTTGACATATTTTCAATTGGTACTTTAATTGATTGTCACCCCTATTTGATTTTGTTTTTGTTTTAGACAAAAAGGGGGAAAATATTATTTTATTAACCCTTTATTGATTCATTGTTTCGAACAATAAAAGGGAGAAAAATTTATGAATTTAGTTTTGTTTTTACCCCTTATTGAAGATTTTGTTTTGTTTTGGTTTTTACCCCTTTATTGATGATTGACAAAAAGGGGGAGAAGTATTTTGGTTTATATATGCATGTTTTTGTTTTGCATATATTAAGTTTAATTTAGTTTAATTTTAATTGGTATCTAAAGTATGTTTTGTAATTGGTATCTAGAGCATGTTTTATTTTAAACATTTCATTGGTATCTAGAACCCTTTATTGTTTATGCATTTATATGCATTCATGTTTAAGAGCCTTTATTGCATATTATTTATTGTTTATTTGTTTATGCATGAGTTAAGGGGGAGCTTCTTTGAAGCTTAACTTTAATCCATGCATATATAACTCCATGAGTTTTGTCATCATCAAAAAGGGGGAGATTGTTGGCCCAAAGGCCTTCCACTCTAGTTTTGATGATAATTAACTCATGTAGTTATGTGTACCAATAATATTGTGATTTTAGTTTCAGATCATTAATCAAGTTATTAGTTGGTGATTAGCTTCAACAAGATGATTTGGAAGCTTTCACATGTTGATTCAAGAGCCCGAGCGTCAAAGATCATATATAGCACTTGCTCGGTGGATCAAGGAGTTTTGGATCGAGTCGGCTTGGAGATTGCGCTCTACAAGAAGACTTCGGTACCATAGTTGAGTTTTGCGTTTAGATCCAAAATTGTAAAGATTAGAATAGTATGATATGCTCAAGTTCACAACACACACGTTTCATGTTTTGAATATTGGTTTTCGGTTTTTCGGTTTTAGGTTTAACCGATCTTGGTTTTCATGAATAGATATTAGATCAAAACAAGTTTACATGGTTTAATGTATATTAGATTTGTTCTATATACATGCATGCTTAATTTCCTAGACAAACTTAGTTTGATAGTCTATTTCATGTGTTTTATGTTTTGGTATTTTTGACAAAAAATATTTTGGAATTATTGACAAAAACATTGATATATATATTTGTTTCATGTATATTGGATTTCTATCCATATGCATCATGCTTCAAAGTGTTTAAATATCATGTTTTTGTATTTGGAAGAGTTTAGAACAAAACGTATTTTCTATTCAAAATTCAAGTTTTAGAAAATACAGTTTTTGGTTTTTGGTAAAAATGATAAGACACAAAAATAGTTCATATTGATTGATATTTGAGCTAAACTTTTTACCACATGTTTATATATCAATGCAAAATGATAAAACTATTTTTGGTGATTTTTAGAAAAGATAAAAGAATTTTTAAACATGTTTCTAACCTGTTTTCTGTTCCAGGCTTCAACCAGTCGACTAGTCTTCTGACCAAGTCGACTTGGCTGAAGTCGGTCGACCGGGTCGGTCGATCGACGTGCACAGATCTGTGCACGTTTGGCAGACACGGGACGGTCGACCGTCCGGGTCGACCGGGTCTGAAAGCAGAGCTCTCTTTTTGTTTCGGTCGACCGGGGCGGTCGACCGGTAGCTGCCAACGGACAGAATTTGACCGTTGGACGATCGACCGGACCGGTCGACCGGCAGTGTATTTCTGGCATTTTCTGCTGCCAACGGCTATATTTTTCTGGGGGCTATAAATACCCCATTGGAAAGAGTTTTTCTCTAAGATTTTTTGTGCGAATTTTTCCTTACTCTCTGGTGTTTTCACAGCAATCAAAAGAAGTTTTTAGATTCAAATTGAACAATCTATTTGGTGTTTTTGCTAGGGTTTGGAATATCAAAGAAAAGGGTTTTTGGGAAAAAGAGTTTTGATTCATCTTCTATATCTTGGTTTCAGTTTTTCCCAAGGATTTTCTTTGTGATTTTGATTTCCATTCCATTGGTTTTCTACACACTTGACCAACATCTACTTTCTTATTCTATAGGATCTTTGTGTGGGAGAAAGAAATTATTTGTGGTTGTTGTTTAGACCACCAAGTTAAAAACCCAATCTTTGCTTTGTGCCTTACCCTCATTGTGTTGAGTAAGTTGTGCATTTGGGTTGTATCCCTCAAAGTTGTGAGGTGATCCTTGTGTTTGCTTTGTGCTAATCCCTCGGGTTGTGAGGTGATTGTTTTGTTGGCTTGGAGCTTGCCTCAAGGAGGTTGTGGTTGTAAAGAGAGGAGTTGGGTACTCCTTGTGAGAGTTCTTTGTGGACTAGCTAGTGGATTAGAAATCCTTCGTGTGTCGAAGGCGGGGATGTAGAGCTGGGTGCTCGAACCTCGAAACATATCTTGTTGTTTGCGCTTGATCCATTGACTCTCTCTCTATCTCTCTCTTTACTTTGTGCCTTGCAACTATTCATATTGTGCATTCATAAATGCTTGGCTTGGTTGTGTGTGCATCACTTGTTGATTGCACTTGAGTGTATTGCATTAAGTTTTTAAATTCCGCATTGAGTTCATTAGATTAGCATAATCACCTATTCACCCCCCCTCTAGGTGATTTTTCACCAGCATGATCGCACGTATAACAGGTATACTAGATAACAAGAATACTGGGTCTGATCAATAATAATATCTATAATAAGAGCACTGGAGACATCCTCATCATCCAACACCAGGCGGAGTGACGATTCTAGAGGTGGCCGCCACGGATTCAAGAGGTGGTCTCCACCACGTATAGATGTAATGTGGCACTTTACTCCGTGTGGCACTTAGTTCAACACATGTTCCACCAGACGTTGGCGTGACTGTGCTAATAACAAGTATACTAGAGTACAAGTATGCTAGTTTATTAACAATATTTAACGGGACACGAGCAATTCTTACATCACTGAACAGGATAACGGGAAACGGGAGATGTGATACTTAAGAGGTATCCCCCACCACACATCGGATGTCAATAGCTAACATATTCAGTAACAATATATATCAATATCAGTAAGGAGAAACAGTCAAGTTACAGAATATAAGAATATTCATGTAACAATAATATGTGTAACAAGAATATATAAATAACCAAAGCATGTATATATGTGAATCCATGTAACAAGAAGGTCATATCAGTATTAATGATATAAGAAACAGTCATGTCGTATACTAGGGTGTACTCTGTGTTCTACTAATAAAAGAACATGAAACAACAGAGTCAGAGTATCCGTGTAATGGTATCCAATGTAATAGCATGTTCTTGTATCAGTGGTACATAAACATGAAATAATAGTGTCCCGTATAACATTAAATATGTAACAGTGATATATGCACATGAAATGATAGTGTCAAGTGTAACAAGTGAATACATGAAATACAATATCCAGTGTACTGGCGTGTCCAATGTACTAGATGATGCAAGTACATACAATAATAATATCCGTGTAACGATGGTACAATTTGTAACAATATCTAGTGTGCCAGTGGTTATCTTGGTGTTGTAACAATATCGGGGTGATATACTTAATATGAATAGATGTCAATCGATATATATCAGTATTTGTTATAACGTTTTCAGTATTATTAACATGATCGTTATCACAGAGTAGTTATATTCAATCATCTCTTTTCAAACTCTTCACAACCATTATTAGATATCAATTTATTTATCTAAGATTCCTTTAATTTACAGTATAATAAGAAATTAACGTGTAGATAATTCATTTATATTTATATTAAATCAAGGAATATAATAATGTATAATTTTATTGACTTGTTTAAAGATCAATGAGGTATATTCTAATTACATTAATTTATCAATAATTACAATTTATTTAATATTGATGTATTATTTTATTGACTTCTTTAAATAGCAATGAGGCATATTCTAACTACATTAATTTATCAATAATTATAATTTATTTAATAATAATTATAGTGATTTACCAATAATCATATTTTTTAAATAAGCAATCAATTGATTTCATTAAGCAAGATAAAATATAATTTATAATAGGAAAACACTCATAAAGTGATCGCGGGGTATAGCACTCTTTCTTACGATCGCAACGGCTCGAGAATTATCCAATTCGGAGTCCGGATGCTAGGATATCGCCCGAACACTAAAATCATAACAAAAAGGGTTAAATACGTAATTTAAAGAATTTAAAATTAAATAAATTTATTTAACAGGGGTTTTATGTAAAAACCTTATTGGTTTAAAAACGAATTTGGGCTCTTAACGGGTCGGGTCCATATCCATTACCCAACCCAATTGGATAAGTGATTGGGTAAATGGGTTTGGGCTTTAGGATTTATAAGTTATTGGGTTTAAACCCAATAAAGAGAGGGAGACGGAGAAGGCAGCGCCATAGCTGTCCTCGCCGACCCGTAGCTAGGCCAGCGTCGGTCAAGTCGTCGGTAGTGGCTGGGGAGAGAGGTAGAGAGGGGGGAAGATAGGGATGATAAGGAGGAAAGAGATCAAGAAGAAAAGGAGAAAAGGACGATAGTGATGGGTTGTTGTGTTGATGATGGTAGGATGGTGGTGGTATTTGGAGTTTGAGGAGGAGAGAAATGAGAGTGTGGGGATGGTCATCCAGAGTTGGGGAACATCGGGGTTGGCCGATTGAAGAGGAGGTCGGCATGGGGTGAAGCCGTAGGTCTTGAGTTTGGGGGGGAGAGAGATATATAGAGTTTCTTTGTAAAGAGGGAAATTATAGAAAGAGGGAGAGAAATTAGTGAATAAGATTAGTGAAGGATTTAATTAAAGGAGAAAGAAAGAGAGAAAGAGGATTTGAGAGAAATCCAAAAGGTGACGCGGTGGTTCGGTTGGTGAACTGAAGTCGGTGGGAAAGAAACGTGTAGAAGAAGATTAGAAGAAAAAGAAAAGAAATAGAAATCTACTTTTTAAAATATTATTTTATTAAGTCAAGATCCGACTTCTTCAGAACGGTTCCCAAAAAATCCTGTAAAATAAGGAATATTATGCTGAGAAGCAATGTGAAATTATTTTAAGAAATTCTATTTGATTTGCAAATTACAAATCTTGAAATTAATCGATGATATGGGCGACACTGGTTTGGACGGATTTTTGATAAATTCAAAAAAATCTCCAAAATATGATAAAATAGAAAATATGATTTTAAAAAATAATTTGAAAGTAGATTCTTGAAATTCAATCCTTATTGTGAATTAAAAATCTTAGAACCTATTGTTGGTATTAGTCGACACGGAAAGCGGAGATTTTCCAAAATAATCTAGAAAATTCTAAAAAATTCTAAAAAATCTAAAATATTGAAAAAAAATCTAAAACTAAATCGGCTCAGTCAGACTATCAAGAAGGTCAAATTAACTTTATACGTCATATTGAGTACTGGTATTGTGATACGTACATCTAGGATCGAGGGGTTACGCTTCTCCCCACCTTATAAAAATTTCGTTCTTGAAATTTCAGTTCAAGTGGGAGAATAATATTTACAGTTTCTAGATGACGATATTATGGGCCTACGATGCTTCCGATGTGCCACTCTGATATATACCTCAAACTCCGAATTGGGTGACTAGTATCAATATCAAAATCATAGGAAAGGAATCAAGATTATGAAAAAAAAAGTGATTAAAAATCATTTGAAATGATAAGTGAAATTAGGGAATGGGAGACAAGGAATGGATTGTCAACAGAATGGTATATTCTTATACTTCAGCTAGAATCCCCGAGTTCAGATGCATATGAGTTCTAATTTGAATCTCGTTGTACTGTTGGTAAAAGCCCGAGTATTGATTTAGGTAGTTACCCACATTAGATGTAACCTAGGCTCTGATACCAATCTGTAAAGCCCTGATCTCGTGGGTGCGGAAACGTTATGGCGACGTACATATGTGGGGCGAGAGTACCCTCATGTACGTAGGCGAAACCTCAGTATAGGAAATAAACACAATCTACACTATAATTTCAGCATTAAATAAGTATAAGAATACCTGCAAAGGGGTCAGTGATCGTAATAGATATGAAAATAGAAATAAATAAGAAAATAGAAACAAATAAGAAAAATACCAATGAATCAGAAAAAGGTGGCGGTCTTTAAATAATGTCTCGAGAAATATCAAGTGTTACGAAACTCTGAGCTCCAATCTGGGCACGCAACTCAGGGTTGTCAGAAAGCGACCTAGTGAGTGGAAAAATGAAGCAAACAATAATATATATTATAGTAATACAACCACGATAATAATATATAGTACATGTTTAATATCAGTAATAAAATATAATGATATAACAATCAGGAGAAATATACAAGTGTCATATTTTAACATCATCAATACCTTGTATGTTATAACAGTGTCATTACCATAATAGCAGAGGCAAAACCAGATATAAATTTTTGAGGTGGGCTGCAATTTTTTTTAACATATACTTATAAATTATATGCATTTCTCAAAAGAATAAAACAGTATTCTCCACTAAATCAGGAGTGGAACTAGTTATAAATTTGCTAAAAGAAAGCCAAAATAGAAGGCGATCTAACACAATATCTGAAAAAGAACAAAAATAAAAAATGAATTTAAGACAATATTTGAAAAAATGGGCCAGGCTATAGCCCGGCCCAGCCCACCTTTGGGTCCACTTCTGTATAATAGTATCCAATTTTAGATCATTACTATCAGTTTATATGTCTGAGTTGTGCTACCAAAAATAATAAGTCATTTTAGAGGATATGTTATTATAGTCAATAGTGTTATACCATTTATATATTATTCTCAATATATATAATATGATTCAGTATTAAGTGTTCCTAATTAAATCAGTGTATATAAGTAACATGTAGTCATTTTAATTATTTTATATTTCTTATTTACTCTAATAATAACAGTAGCATAATGGTGTCATAATGAATATGAACACGTAAATATGAAGTATGCGGAATAACCATACTACAGTGTTGTGATTATACATTAGCAGTGTCTACAGGGTATACATGAAACCGAATATAAGTAATGCAGAGTATACGTATATATGAATAGTGTGTCACCACATGAAGTGTAAAAATTATCAGGAAGTGTAAAAAGGTATACAGTTGACATGATAGTGGATAAAATATTAGGAATAGTAACAAGTATAACTGAACAATAATATACATATATCAGACAAGTCATGTTATTTACACAATAATAATAATCAGTACCCCTTGGTATTTTAATCAATCTCTTCCCGTGTCCCCATATAACTGACAGTTCATACTGGAGCCCGCACTCCAGTCAATCCAATTCGGACATGACATAGGGGTACCATTATCCGAATGAGAGAATAACCAAATAGCAAGTGTTCCTGATTCACCATTGTTAGCTTATTAAATGTATCATGTACTGGGTCTAAATAATAAGTGCACTGAGGATGCCTCCATTATGCCAACACCCCGTGATGTGAGATTCTAGACGTGGCCCCCACGGATTCAAGAGATGGCCCCCACCATGTATGTGATGTGGCACTTTGTTCTGTGTGGCACTTAATTTCACACACTATGTGCCGGATGCCAGCATGATCGCGCGTATAACAGGTATACCAAATAATAAGAATATTGAGTCTGGTTAATAATAATATCTATAACAAGAGCATCGGAGATATCCTCGTCACTTAATACCAGGCGGACTGAGGATTCTAGAGGTGGCCCCCATGGATTCAAGAGGTGACCCTCTCTCGTAAAGGTATGATGTGGCACTTTGCTCCGTGTGGTACTTTGCTCCACACATGTTCCACCGGACGCTGGCATGACTGTGCTAATAACAAGTATGCCAGAGTACAAGTATACTAGTTTATTAACAATATTTAACAGGACATGAGCAATTCTTGCATCACTGAACATGATAACGAGAAACGGAAGATGTGGGACTTAAGAGGTACCCCCACCACACATCAGATATCAATAGCTAACATGTTCGGTAACAATATATATCAATATCAGTAACGAGAAACAATCATATAGCAGGAATACAAGAATGTCTATGTAACAATAATCTATGTAAAAGGAATACATAAACAATTAAAGTATGTATACATGTGAATTCATGTAACAGGAAGGTCATATCAGTATTAATGATGCAAGAAATAGTCATGTCGTATACTAAGGTGTACTATGTGTACTACTAATACAAGAACATGAAACAACAGCATAAGAGTATCCATGTAACGGTATCCAATGTAATAGTGTGTTCATGTATCAGTGGTACATGAACATGAAATAATAGCATCCCGTATAACATTATATATGTAACAGTGATACATGTATATGAAATGATAGTATCAAGTGTAATAAGTGAATACATGAAATATAATATCCAGTGTACTGGAGTGTGATTAGTCTCTAATTTTGCATAATTATCATCACATTCTCATATTTATTTAATGTTAAATTTTGCTAATAAAGCTTTGGTTGCTTCAATCTAGGTCCATAGTGTGCAAATGAAGAAGAAGACCTAAATCACCATTTAATTGGTGATTAAAAGCCTACCAATTAGCCATTGACTTTAGAGTGAAGATTTTGTCAGCCCAGGGAGTCAAATCGCAAATCCAGGAGGTCTAATTGACAGGAGACAAACTGGGCGACGCGCCGCCCGAAGCCAGGCGCGCGCCGCCCTGGCAGGGCTGCGGAAACGCGGCCCAGGCCGCGTTTCCGCGACCCTTTGGGCGAGTGCGCGCCTGCGCTTTGGGCCACGTGTTTCCCACGTGGCCCCCTTTCCCCTGGTGCCTATAAATACCCCCCTGGGGTCTTCAGTTTGGCCAGATCCAGAGTTAGAGCAAGTTTTTGTAATCTTTTTTTTAGTTTGTGGTTGTTGTTGTTCTTCTTCTTCTAGTTCTAGCTTTAGCCATTAGAGAGAAGAGAGAGTGTGTATACAAGTTGTATTGGAAGGTGACAAGATAATACAAATAATTACTTCTCTTTCTTCTTTCCATTTACTAGTTGTTTTAATTTGCTTTCATTTGCTTTTACATTCTTACTTTAGTGTAACTCCTTCTCTTTATCTCTTTTCTTTTGTTGTTCTTTTCTTCACCATGTGTAACTAACTCCTCCATTGCATGGCTAACTAACTACTAACCTACTAATTTCTAACTTCTTGATTGATAACCCGAATGAGTCAATAGTGTCAAACAAGCCTTGTGCAAATGAGAGCTATGACATCTTAAGACGAGGGTTCTAACTCTAACGTACCTACAAGTATTTACCTTCTTATATTTCATACTTAAATGATTTTTTGATGATCTATGGGTTTTGTACTTTGCTTGTTGTTGTAAGTTAGAGACTTTCCTTTTAACTTCGCCGATACCATTAGTGCACTCGTGTCTTCCCGTATTCTCGCCTTCTAATGGATCTTGATACGGGAATGTCCGAGTTTTCGGCGTGTAAAGCGAAGTTATAGGAAGAAATTTCACTCGATTTCCACGTGAATAGTTCCATTGCATAAGGGGTAAGCTTGCCTATGATCCATCGTGGGCACATCTTCAAGAAGTTAGGGATTAGTGGGAGCAATTAGTAGAAAGTTAGCCATGCGTTTTTACCATTAAGAAAAACTCACTTTTACAAACCACCAAAACATTTTTCAAAAATTCTTGAAATAACTTGTTTTCACTTTTCAATTCTTTATTTGGAAACAAAGAACATTCTCTTTTCTTGAACATAAAAGCCGCATCAAGCTTCCATCGCTCTCACTCCTTGTGAATACGACCCGTATAGCCACTTCGCTACTACGGAAAAATCGCAAAAGCAGTAACTTCGACTCACACCCTTTCTACTTTTCTTGTGCTTGCTTTTTGTCGATCAGAGTATCCAATATACTAGATGATACAAGTACATACAATAACAATGTTCATGTAACGGTGGTACAATACGTGACAATATCTAGTGTGCCAGTGGTTATCTCGGTGTTGTAAAAATATTAGGGTGATATACTTAATGTGAATAGATGTCAATCGATATATATATATATATATATATATATATATATATATATATATATATATATATATATATATATATTAGTATTTGTTATAATATTTTCAGTATTATTAGCATGATCCTCAATCATCTCTTTTCGAACTCTTCACAATCATTATTAGATATCAATTTATTTATCTGAGATTCCTTTAGTTACAGTATAATAAGTAATTAACGTGTAGATAATTCATTTATATTTATATTAAATCAAGTAAAATAATAATGTATTATTTTATTGACTTTTTAAAAAGTAATGAGGCATATTCTAATTACATTAATTTATCAATAATTACAATTTGTTTAATATTGATGTATTATTTTATTGACTTGTTTAAAATGCAATGAAGCGTATTCTAATTACATTAATTATCAATAATTCTAATTTATTTAATAATAATTACAGTAATTTATCGATAATCACATTATACTAAATAAGCTATCAATTGATTTCATTAAACAAGATAAAATATAACTTATAACAGGAAAACACTCACAAAGTGATCGTGGATTATAGCTATCTTTCCTATGATCGCAACGGCTCCAGAATCGTCCAATTCAGAATCCGGATGCTCAAGATATTGCCCGAACACTAAAATCATAACAAAAATGGTTAAATATGTAATTTAAAGAATTTAAAATGAAATAAATTTTTTTAGCCGGGGTTTT
The DNA here is from genome assembly GCA_038442645.1 of Agave tequilana. Classification (NCBI taxonomy): domain Eukaryota; kingdom Viridiplantae; phylum Streptophyta; class Magnoliopsida; order Asparagales; family Asparagaceae; genus Agave; species Agave tequilana. Next base: position 24,698 of record JAVJIF010015516.1, on the reverse strand, counting down.
ATGTAAAATTATCATATTGGATTTAAAAACGGGTTTGGGCGGGTCGGGTCCATATCCAAAACCCAACCCAATTAGATAAGTGATTGGGTAAATGGGTTTGGGCTTTAGGATTTATAAGTTACTGGGTTTAAACCCAATAGAGAGAGAGAGAGAGAGAGAGAGAGAGAAAGGGAGATTGAGAGGACAACGCCATGGATACGCCATGGCTGTCCTTGCCGACCAGCCGCGGCGGCTGCTCCGCCAGGCCTGTGACAGCGATCAGGCTACCGGTAATGGTCAGTGAGAGAGGTAGAGAGGGGAAGAAGATAAGGAGGATGAGAAGGAGGAAAGAGATAGAGAAGAAAAGGAGAAGAGGAAGGTGGTGATGAGTTGTTGTGGTGATGATGGTAGGGTGGTGGTGGTATTGGAGTTTGAGGAGGAGAGAAATGAGAGTGTGGGGATGGTCAGCTGGAATTGGGGAACGCAGAGGTTGGCCGACTAGAGAGGAGGTCGGCGTGGGTGAAGCCACAGGTCTTGAGTTGGGAGAGAGATATAAGAGTTTCTTTATAAAGAGGGAAATTATAGAAAGAGGGGGATGAATTAGTGAGTAAGAATTAGAGAGGGATTTAATTAGAGGAGAAAGAGAGAGAAAGAGGATTTGAGAGAAATCCAGAAAGAGGCGGTGGTTCGATCGGTGAACAGAAGTTGGTGGGGGAAGGAAACGTGTAGAAGAAGATTAGAAGAAAAAAAAGAAATAGAAATCTAATTTTCAAAATATTATTTTATTAAGTCAAAATCTGACTACTTCAGAACGGTTCTCAAAAATTCTGTAAAATAAAGAATATTACGCTGAGAAGCAATGCGAAATCGGATTTAAGAAAATCTATCTGATTTGCAAATTAAAAATCTTGAAATTAATCGATGATACGGTCGACACCAGTTTGGCCAGATTTTGATAAATTCAGAAAAATCTCCAAAAATATGCTAAAATAGAAAATATGATTTTAAAAAATAATTTGAAAGCAGATTTTTAAAATTCAACCCTGATTGTGAATTAAAAATCTTAAAGTCGATTGTCAGTATTGGTCAACACCGAAAACGGAGATTTTCCAAAATAATTTAGAAAATTTCATATAATTTTGAAAATCTAAAATATTGAAAAATAATATCTAAAACTGAAATCAGCTCAATCTAACTTTCAAGAAGATCAAATCAACTTTGTACACCGTATCGAGTACTGATACTATGATACGTAAATATAGGATTGAGGGATTACATCAGTTATTAGGGCTTTGCCCGAATTACGATGTCACACCAGTTATTCTTTTGTGCGGGGTTGTGGTCTTCAGTTATTAGAGCCTTACGGTCCGTACTAATTTAGTGTCAGGAATGTTAGACTGTGATACCCGACATACACGGTACCCTTCCAAAACACGTGCACTACATTGGCAGGCAGTTACAATAATGATAATCTTATTTGATATGTGGGAAAACGGCTTTGGTATGGGACACAGCTAAGTACTATATTAGTTAGGTTAATAATTATTAATCAAACTGATGACATACGCTAGGCTACACATCTTGACATCAATTGTTTGTTTTATCAGTTGTATTCTTTTACCGATAAACTTGTCCATATTATTATTCAGTTATCTTTTATTAATAGTTTATCATGTTATTATTATAAATACATTGTTTATATGCACGAGCACCTTCCCTTTTCTTACACACTCATTGGGTCGCTTTCTGACGACCATAGATTTGCACATCCAGATTGGATGCTTTATTCTATTTATTAGGTGTTCGTTGAGCTCGTACGCTTCGCGAGGAGCCTGGAGTTACCCTCGGCTCAACATTGATATTCCTCCTTTCTTTTAATCTGTTGATTTCTTATTCTTTATGTATCAGTCTTAGTTATCATCCTATGCCACTTCTATGTTTATTGTTATGATGTGTGGACATCTATATGTAGTATTGTAGTGATCATAGATTCATTAATATAGACTTTTATAGCTTATTCAGGTTACTTAAGGCTTAGCGCATATACGTGAGGTATCTTCCTTATGTATATGTGTCGCTGACTCTCGTCGCGTCTCTGCTCCAGCGTACTTTGGGGAAGCGGGGCATGACATCTCCTCTCCCTAGCTGATCTCCTAGGTACTTGTGGTTGAGGATTTTTAGGTCTATCTCATCAGCAGGATCTACTTCAGTATGAACTAGGTATGTACCTTGTAAGGATACAACTGTATTTTCATGCTGGGGTAGAACAATGACTTTATCATTTGGAACAGTTGTCATGGATATAACAATTTATTCTTCCTCAAATGTGAAATCTTTATATAGTTGACTCCCACTGTTCTGAATTTCCACAATAAATTTAGCATTATCCGTTTCTATTATGTTCTTGTGGAGGGGCAGTAAAACCTAAGGCCTCTAGACCTCTCAGAATACTCTACGAAGAACAACTAATTGGCCTTGAGTCCAACTTCTTCTCATGTGGTATATATGGTCAAGCTTCACTGGACAACTCCAAATATGAAGATGCTGAATGCTGAGAGATTTCTCAGTCCATAACTCATATGGGGTTTTAGTTACTGTTTTTCTAGGTACTCTATAAGGAGGTAGACTGCCGTCTTTAAGACTTCACTCCATAATGACTATGGTAGAATAGTGTGAGCTATTATACTCCTAATAATATCCTTTAGTGTGTGGTTTCGTCTCTTAGCAACACTATTTTGACGAGGTGTCCCTGGCATGGTGTACTGGCCTACAATACTACACTCTTCTAGAAATTTGGCAAAAGGTCCTGGATATCTCCTTGATCTGTCGTATCTACCATAGTACTCATCAACCATGATCAGATCTCACGGCTTTAATCTTTCTATTCTGTTGATTTTCAACTTCAGCTTTATATGTTTAAACATGTTCAGTGATTGGGACTTCTTATGAATCAAGTATAGGTACCCATAACAAGAGTAATCGTCTGTGAAAGGGATGAAGTATTTGTGATAATTCCAAGAAGCTATAGAAAATAGGCCACAAATATCTGTATACACCAAATCTAAGACTCCCGAACTCCGTCTAGCACCAAACTTTCTAATGTTCGTTTGTTTACCCTTTATACAATCTGTACATACTCCTAAGTCGAAGTAATTTAAAGGACCTATAGCTCCACTAGACACAAGCCTTAAGATTCTCTCTTTTGAGATGTGTCCTAAACGCCTATGCCATAGACTGTAGGAGTTTTCTTTAATTAATATTCGCTTAGTACCTAGATTATTCACATACAAAGATTCAGAATATGAAAAATGGAGATTCAATTTATATAAGCCATCAATCAAGATTCCAGTATCAACAACTTTAGATTTAGAAAATAAACTAACCATTTCATTATCAATAGTGATAGCAAAATCAGATCTATCAACAATGAAATAGAAATAAGATTCCGCCTAAAAAATGGTACATAAAAGTCTCATCTAAATCTAAAATAAAATAAGAATCTAATCTAAGCCTACAAACTCCAATAACTTCAACTGCAACTTTATTTCCATTGGCCATATATATGTATCGCTCAGCTTGACTAGGCCTCCTTTAGGTTTGGAAGTCACTGTAATGAATTGCATATGTGAATAGTCGTACCAGTTTCTATCAACCAAGTGTGTGGTGGAATTAAAGTTAGATTAATTTCAGAACAAACATAAGCATGAGACATACCCTTCTTGATTAGCCACTCCTGGTACTTTATGCAATCCTGCTTGATGTGGCCTACTTTCTTTACTTTCTTGCAGAAGAAGCATGCAATGAACTTAGGCTTCTTCTCTTGCACTTTTGCCACGGTCAGATCAGCTGTCGTAGTGGTGTTTGTGTTCCTCCTTTTAGTTTTCTTCTTCCTTTTCTTATTAGTGGTGTTATCCTGAAATGCTAAGTGAGCACTTTCAGTCTTTTCTTATTTCAATCTTTCTTTCTTCTGAATACAGTGATTAATGAGCTCAGTGAGATTTCAATTTTCTCTTTGGGCATTATAATTAATCTTGAAAGGGTTATGCTGTGGAGGAAGAGAAATTAAAATGAAGTGCACTATTAGAGAGTTCCAAGTTCAGTGCTTGTACTTTTGAAATAAGATTGAACATTTTCATAATGTACTTCCTTATATTTTCTTTATCATTGTAGCGCATATTTACTTGCTAAGATGCGTGCTAGTCTCAACTTTATCCAATTTAGTAAACTGGTCAGCTACTTCAGTTAGGAAACTCTTAGCACAAACTTTATGATTAGTCTTTAAATATGCATATTTCATACCACATCTTCACATTTATTCAATATTAAATTTTGTTAATAAAACCTCTCTTGTATGTTTCTAGGTCCATGGCATGAAATGAAGAAGAAGCCCAAAAATCTCATTTATTTGGTGATTTAAAGCCTACACATATAGCCATTGACTTTGGAAGGTGGTTCTATCAAAACCAGATGCCCATATCCAGAAACCAGGGACTACAACTGACAGGGGGACAAACCGACAACGCGTGACAGAAGGCGCTGCGCACGCAGTGCCAGTACAGCCGCGAAAACGCGGCCGTACAATGGAGCCGCACGTCGAGATTCGACACGTGGCCCCGTGACACCCTCCTGGTGCCCCCTTGGCTAATAAATACCCTAGAATTTCCAGAGCTCAGGGGAGGAGAGTTTGTAGGGTTAGTTGTTCTCCATGTATGTAATTTTTAGAGTAGTTTCTTCTCTTTAGTTTAGGTTAGTTTTCTTCTTCTTCCTCTTTTGTATTTTCCATTTCTTATAGATCTTGTAATAAGGAAGAGAGTAGTACATACGATGAAAGCAAGAGTGCTTATAATGGAGGCTGACACTTTATGAAAGGTTTTCTCTTTATTTCTTATTGTTTTCTTCTCTAACTCCTTTTACATGCTTAGCTAATTTTCTCTCATGGCAACTAACTACTAACCACTAACTTGCTTACTTCTTATTAGATAATTCACAGGAATCTAATAACCTCTACTTGGCCTTGCTCTTGCAAGAGCCATTGATGGCTCATGATGATAGATTCTAACACTCTAACATTCTAACTCTCTAACAAGCTAACATTACTTTATTCTATGCTTTCTCTTATTTAGCTTTGATGGTTTAAGTGCAGCTTACACTTGTTTGTTGAGTTTGTATGCGATGAGTTATCTTATGGGTCATGCTTTGAAACGCTCTTGAACCAAGGACTAGTGATGGCACAGGATACATGTGAGCCAACTATCATTAAAAGGTTAGCATGGCTAGTGGAGCCATTAGTAGTTAGTAGCCATGAGTTTTCTTTCCTTTTTACTTTATTTTAGAAATGATCTCAAAAATCACAAATATATTCTTTTCAATATTTCTATCTTTGTTTTCACCATCAACTTCTCTTTTCATTCTTTATTTTCTTTTCTTTTTTTTTCTTTGAAACATACAAGAACCGTTAACACACACGTGAACATATCGGTAAAGCTTCTATCGCTTCCCGTCCCTATGGATTCAACCTGTTTAGCCCCTATGTGATAACAGAAGTGTCAAGGAAACTAAAGCATGCACTTTTAACTCATGATTTCAAAACATACACTTTTTGTACACGACTTTCCCCTGATCAAATTTTGGCGCCGTTGCTGGGGATGAGAACGGTTTGATCTCATGTTTTTGTTAACTTTTCTTCTTTATTTTTAGTGTGCATGTTAAATTTTTAGCATTACAGAAGTCCAATTTGCTTTTGTGTGGTTGGGTAAATTCTTGTATATTGCTATATTCTGCAGCTAGTTTCTGTTTATATTATTTGTGCACTGTAATAATTTTAAGAACTAAAATACAGTAATTGGATGTTTTAAAATCATTTAGACATTTGCATCTAGGCACGTGTCAATTTTCATTCCAATATACTGTATTTTATTCTTCTGTTGTTGTGCTTTGGACTGAGGTGTACATATGGCATAGCATATAGCATAGGACAAATACGTGCGTGATTTACTCGCTTTGTGTTGTTCATTCTTTTCTATAATGCACACTTGTACGAATTAGACTTAAGGGCAAAACCCAACATAACATAAGGTGGGGGCGTCATTACCCTTCCTTAGCCCAAAAATCACCTCCTACTCACACAACCTAAGCCTAAATAAAACTTGCTAGACGTTGGGCCCTAGGGACATCTCGGACTCATTTAGGAGATTGACATAATGAGAAGTTGTTAGAGTTTGACTCTTGTCAAATCAGTGTCCAAGGTTGGGGATTGAGAGGCGAAATCTCGAAGAACAGTGGTTGGCATAATTAGGCCCGTTGCTCCGGCACGGATATCTCCCACTGGTCTTGCCTCTACCTGGCCGATTAACTTGTGGTCAGATTTCTACAAGGTACCTCCCGTGGACAATATAATCAGTTAGGAGTCGTCTAGGTCTAAGTCAACCCTAGTATAGGCTTATTTTCTTTTTCTTTTTCTTTTTCTTTATCTTTATTTGTTTGTTTGTTTTTCTATTTTTCTTTTTTGTAAATTGTGATATGGATTTCAACAACAATAATTTTTTTAATCCTAATATGAATTCATATTTCACCTTGATCTCATTTGACTCGGATAACTCCAACCCGGCTATGTACAATATGAACTAACCATATAGGTCGAATTAGGATTATCCGACTCAATAAGACGCATACCCCCAATCATATACCAAAATTTTCAAAATAATTTTACTCTTCACAAAGTTCATGGGGATTCACCTCCTGTAGGATCTATATAACAAGTAAAACAACACTAGAGGGGGGGTGAATAGTGTTATTTAAACTTTAAACAAATCACTTGCAGAAATTAAATAATCACAAGAGATTAAGCACAGAAAAACAAACGCAAACAGCGGAGAGTTATCCTGGTTCGGTCCTTGTGACCTACATCCAGTCCCCAAGCAAACGCTTGAGATTTTCCTTTACTTTCCTTGTGTACACCCTACAACAAGTGCCTTGTGCACCACTTGACAAACACCCTTTGCCAACGTGCACAACTTCTCTTCCACCAAGAGAACACGCCTTGTACAATCTTCTACACCCAAGAAGACTCCTTGTACAACTTTCTTTGAAATGAATACAATAACTTCCTATAGCCTTGATAAGGATCTGTAGTGGACAAGGTTCTGTATAGGAAGGTTTAACTTCAGAATTCTTCACAAGAGGAAATGGCTTTTGGTGAAGAAAGAAGTTGCAAATTTCAGTTTTCAGGATTCTGGAAATTTTGGCTTTGGAAATCTGATTGAAAGAATTGGTAAAAAAGGCCTTTGGAATAACTTCTCTATTTATAGATGTAGACTAGAGTCAGTTAGGGAAGTTATGGCATCAATTCAGACAATTTGAACATTTGAAAACGTTGCCAAATGAATCAGATAAGAGAAACTGTCCAACAGTCAGAAACTGCCTATAGTCGACTAGGATACTGGATTAGTCGACTAGACTAGGCAAAAGTTCACTTATTAGTCGACTAGGTAAGATTGTTAGTCGACTAGGGAAGTGTCTGTTGGAAACAAAAGTTTCTGGATAACTGAAATTAGTCGACTGTAACTAACTTGTAGTCGACTTAAAACTTGTATTAGTCGACTGGATAAAAAGGATAGTCGACTAATTTTGTTTCAGAAAAGAAACAGAGAGTTGGATAATTTTTGTGTCAAAGATTAGTCGACTTGGAAATAGGGTTAGTCGACTAGAGTATCTGTTAGTCGACTAGGTAAGAAAGTCAAGTCGACTAATTGGCTTACAGAGTCCAAACAGAGAGTTAGGAGTTTTTGTTCTAAGTGGACTAGTCGACTAGGGCTTTATGTCAAGTCGACTACATTGGGGTAGTCGACTATATCAATAGGGTAAGTCGACTTGGGAAGGTATATTTTGTGTGTAAGTGATCAAGGCTGTTACAAATCTTTCTAAGTTTACACACCAACTTCCACAAACACCCATAAGCTTCAGTATTCTTCATCTGAGGTAGAGCAATCATCATGTGGTAGTAGTGTTCGTCCATCATCAAAATCTTGTAATTGGAGAGGCTTCAATATCTTGAACTTGTCAGGTTCCAACATTCTCCCCCTTTTTGATGATGACAACATATGTCTATGATGGCTCCCCCTGCAACAAAACTCACCTGCAGTAACTAAGTTATATAAAAAATATTTTGTCCCTGCAGAAAATGTTAGGTTGCACCTGCATGGTCAGAAATATGTAGCATAAACACATAGATACACAGAAACACATAGATACACAAACACAGATATACAGATACACATATCACAACATAAAATTCTGACATAAACACATAACAGAGTTGTTACATAACAGAGTTACAAACATAACACAACATAACACAAAGCACTTAACATTTCTCCCCTTTGTCATTAACAAAAAGAGAAGAGACAGAGTCTTTAAACATAAAAAACAGAAAATACATAAGTGTGCGAAAAGTAAAAAAAAATATAACGAAATGCCAACGCAAATAGCTTCAATCCTCGGATCCGGGAGGAGGAGGTGGCGGATAACTGATCTTGAGAAGACTTATAATGGCTGATTGAGTAGATTCAATGGAATTCAGCCGAGTCATCATCAAGGATTGATTCTCAATAATCTGAGATTGAGAATCCAACAAAGCTTGTTGTTGAGATTGAATTGAGGCAATCTGGACAGACATTGAATTATAGAAAGCATCGGCATATGGAGGTGGTTGAGTTGGAGGTGGGTCAGGTTGTGAAGATGTAGAGGGAACATGTTGAGGACTTGGTGGATTGGAAGGTGGTTGTTGTGGTTCATGAGAGGGAAACTCAGGTAACTTCATCCTATTAATGGCAGCACGATCAAAGAACTCAAAAATCTTGACAACAGAAGTTTCAGAAGCAAGATCAACGTGATACTTCCGAAAGATTGGAGTTAGAAAGGCGCCAAATGGTAGGAAGGAGGAATGAAACTTGACCATGGTGTCAAATATAATTTTAGCCCAATTAACGTCATGTCCAGCCATAATAGCATAGACACAGGACGATAATTCCCTTGAGTAGTAATTATAACTACCAGTCTTAGGGCAGATGTTATAGGAAAGGATTCTACCAATTAGACGGGGAATTGGCTTAAGCTTATTGTTGGACATAGGTAGATGTTGACCAGGTAGAAAGATTTGTCCTAAAACATCTTCATCATCCATGACAATATCATCAAGAGTGAGACCACTATATGGAATGGACAAGATACGGCCAATATTCTTGATAGAAAGCTTAATGTGAACACCTTTAACATAGGAAGCAAGAGAGGTAGCATGCTCATTATCTTCATATGATAAATTTGTGTAGAAAAGATATATGAGAAAAGGATAATAAGCGTCCTTAAGTTCAGAAGAGAACATGTTATACAAACCACAAGTTCGAAGATATGACATGATATCATAATCATAAAAATCATCATATTTGATATATCTTCCTGGAATAATATCTAGAGTTGATAGTCTAAGATAATCAGCCTCTAGGTGTGGATTTTTCAGAAAATTCCTAAAATCAACAGTGGAGGAAGATGAACTGGGAGTAAATTTAGTTTTCTTAGATTTGGACATGATGAAAACTAAATTGGAAGCAAGTAGACAGTAGATATGGAAGTAATGAACTGAAAAATGAAAGATTTATACCCTGAAATGAAGAACTGGAGAGGAATTTTGAAGAAATTCTCTGGAATTTGCTGCAGAACTCGGGTGCCCTAGTTTCTCCTTGGTCGACTGGAAGCTCGGCTGGAAGGAGAGAATGAGGGAAAATTTCTAGGGTTTGGTGAGATAAAGAAAATAATCAAGGGTGGAGATCAATTCTGGAAAGAGATGAATGGATAGGATTAAAAACTGAGTGATAACGGATCCTGAACTTAAGTTATTGGGTCGGGTTTGAAACAGAAATCCGAAAACAGAAAACAGAAATTTCACAGTATTAGTCGACTTACAGGACAAGACTAGTCGACTAATAATAGGTCTAGTCGACTGTAAATTTTCTATAGTCGACTAATTCTGGACAAATCAGAAATTAAAGTTTCTGTTTCTCACAGGAGTCGACTAGGAAATTTTTCAAGTCGACTAAGACTTTTATAAGTCGACTAATAAGAGTTATAAGTCGACTAACTTGCATAAAAATACTGCCTTAGAAAAAATCTAAAAAAAAATTGTTTAAAAATCTGAAAAAATTACAAATACCAAGATCTCTTCTAAATTTTATAAAGATATCTTCTTTCAGTGGTTTAGTTAATATATCAGCAACTTGATTATCAGTTGATATGAAATTTAAAGAAATATCACCTTTTAAAGCATGATCACGTAAAAAATGATGTCTAATATCAATATGTTTGGTACGTGAATGGTGAACTGGATTTTTAGATAGATTAATAGCACTTGTATTATCACACATAATAGGTGAATTTGTGAGAGTCATGCCATAATCAAGTAAGGTTTGTTTCATCCATATAATTTGGGCACATGCAACACTAGCAGCAATATATTCTGCCTCAGTTGTTGATAAGGATACGGAATTTTGCTTTTTACTGAACCAAAATACTAGTGAATGTCCCAAAAAGTGACAAGTACCACTAGTACTCTTCCAGTCAGATTTACAACCAGCAAAATCAGCATCACTATAAGATAATAAATCAAATGTGCATGACTTTGGATAAAATAAACCATAGTTGACTGTGTTATTTAAATATCTAAAGATCCTTTTCACGGCTTTAATATGTGATTCCTTAGGATTTGACTGATATCTAGCACATAAGCATACGCTAAACATTATATCAGGTCTACTAGAAGTAATATAAAGTAGAGAGCCAATCATACCTCTATAGAGTTTTTGATCGACATTCTTACCACTTTCATCTTTGTCCAAAAAGGTAGTTGTACTCATGGGAGTATTCTTGTGACCAGAATTTTCCATACCAAATCGCTTTAGAAGTTCCTTAGCGTATTTGCATTGGGAGATGAAGATTCCATCCTTCATTTGTTTGATTTGAAGACCGAGGAAGTAAGTGAGTTCGCTCATGTGGCTCATCTCAAATTCATTCTGCATAGTCTTAGAAAATTCTTGACAAAGATCATCATTAGTAGAACCAAATAATATATCATCAACATAAATCTGAATTATTAAGATATCTTTATGAACATGTTTGATAAAAAGAGTTGTATCTGCACTTCCCATTTTAAAATCAGAATTTAAAAGAAAACTCTTTAATCTATCATACCAAGCACGAGGTGCTTGCTTTAAACCATATAAAGCTTTTTTAAGTTTGAAAACATGGTTTGGAAATTTTTCATGTTCAAAACCTGGTGGTTGTTCAACATAAACAGTTTCTTTAATTATTCCATTTAAAAAGGCACTTTTAACATCCATTTGATATAATTTGAAATTCATAAAACATGAAAAAGCAAGTAATATATGAATTGATTCAAGTCTTGCAACTGGAGCATAAGTTTCATCGAAATCAATACCTTCTTCTTGATTGTACCCTTGTGCTACTAACCTTGCCTTGTTCTTAATGACTTCACCGGATTCATTGAGTTTGTTCTTGAAGACCCATCTTGTACCGATGACGGGATGATCAGTAGGACGTTGCACAAGATCCCACACATCATTTCTTACAAATTGGTTCAACTCTTCCTGCATGGCAATTGTCCAATAATCGTCCTCACATGCTTCGTTGATATTCTTAGGTTCAATGAGTGAAATGAAGGCAATTTGTGTCATGTAGTTCAACTTGGATCTCGTTTGAACGCCTTGATTTATATCTCCAATTACCAAATCTTTTGGATGATTCCTTACTTCAACATAGGCTTTCGGTAACTCGGTAGGAATCTCTTCATCCTTAGACAAGTTAGTATCAACAGAAGATATAACAATATTTTCATTAGGAGAAACTATAATATGATCATCATCATGTGGAGAATCATTAGAAACAAGTTTAGTCAAGGATTCATCAAATTTAACATGTAAAGATTCTTCAATAGTAAATGATTTTTTATTAAAAATTCTATATGCTTTACTATGAGTAGAATAGCCAACAAAAATACCTTCATTGGATCTAGCATCAAATTTATCTAAAGCATCTTTTGTATTTAAAATAAAGCATTTACAACCAAAAATCTTAAAATATGAAACTTTTGGAATCCGATCATGAAACAATTCATAAGAGGTTTTATTTAAAATGGTCGAATAAGTACTATTTAAAACATAACAAGCAGTAGCAGTGGCTTCAGCCCAAAAGTATTTTGGTAAGTTACTATCCATAAGCATAGTTCTAGCACATTCTTGTAAAGTCCTATTCTTTCTCTCTACAACACCATTTTGAGGAGATGCTCTAGGAAATGCAAAATTATGTGTAATACCATACTTATTACAGAAATTTGAAAAAGATTCATTCTCAAATTCTCCTCCATGATCACTACGAATAGTGACTATGTTTAGAGACTTTTGATTTTGAATTCTTTTACAAAAACTTACAAATTCATCAAAAGTGTCATTTTTATTTTTCAGAAAAATCACCCATGTAAAACGTGAGTAATCATCTACAATGACAAAAACATATCTACTCTTGTTTAATGAAGAAACACGAGTAGGACCAAATAAATCCAAATGCAATAATTCTAAAGGTCTTTTTGTAGAAACCAAATCTTTTGATTTAAAAGAAGATTTAACTTGTTTTCCTAATTGACAAGAATCACAAAAATAGTCCTTTTTGAAAGCAATTTTTGGAAGACCTTTAACTAAGTTAAATTTTGAAATCTTAGAAATAGTTTTCATATTCAAATGACCAAATCTTTTATGCCATAAAAAATAATCATTATTTGAAGCAATTAGACATAAATTTTCATTTGAAGACATGCATGCTATTGACAATTCATATATGTTATTGTTTCGAAAACCTTTAAACAAAATATCTTTCATAGTAGCATCATAAATAAGACAAACATCTTTTTCAAACACAATTTTATAACCCTTATCACATAATTGACTAATACTTAATAGATTGTGTTTTAAACCACTTACCAAAAGGACATTTTCAATAAGAGGTTTTGAAAGATTACCAACAATGCCGGTTCCAATAACTTTTCCTTTGTTATTGTCTCCAAAGATCACTGTACCTCTTTTTTGATTTGTACGGAAGACAATAGTTGTATATGTCCGGTCATGTGTTTGGAACACCCACTATCAAGTATCCACTTTTCTTTATTAGGTACCTATAAGATAAAACAATAAATATGGTACCCATCATGATAGGGTCCGAAAAAGGTTAGCCTTTAGGAACCCAAATCCAATTGGAATTTGGTTTCCATTTGTTAGTATAAACATAATTCTTAGAATTACACACATCATGTATAAAAGATGCAATATAAACATTCTTATCAACATTATTTAGATTCTTAGGAACCCATATATATTTGCATCTACTTCTTTTTGAAATATCATTTCTTTTTACAAAAGAATTGTATGGATTATGAACATGTGTAGATTTTACAAAATTAGTCTTTGAAAAACCAATACCAACATGAGTAGGCTTATACATGTTATCTTTTGAAAAACCAAGACCAAAATGGTTGTTAGACATCTTTTGAGAAGATAATAACATATTTAAACTTTCTTTTCCTTTATTAAATTTATTTACATTTTTCAAAAGATCTTCATACTTAATTTTGAAACTTATCATATCTTTATCTAAAACATTAATTCTAGAACTTAAAGAAAAAGTTTCCTTTTTAAGTAAAGCATTCTCTTTTAAGAAAACTTCATTGTCTCTTTTTAAAGATACAATAACTTTTTCAAATTCTTCTTTTTGAGAACTAAAAGATGATGTTTGAGAAACAAGAATTGAATTATTATTAACAAGTTTTCATTTTCCTTTATTAAAACTTTATTTCTAATCTTTTCAGTTTTGAAATTACTATAAAGTTCATTAAAGGCTTCTAATAAAGCATCATAATCTTGTACCTCATCTTCTTGGGCCATGAAGCAAATATTGGCGGTTTCCTTTGCTTCTTCTTCGTCCTCAGAGGAAGATGAGTCGCTATCATCCCATGTTGCTTGAAAGGCCTTCTTATTCTTGTTGAACTTGTTGAACTTGTTGAAAGTCTTGAAGTGTCCTTTTGATTTCATCAATGGACAATCCTTCTTCATATGACCTGGTTTGTTACACTTAAAACAAGTTGGAATTTCATTAGTATCTTTATTCTTATTATACTTACCTTGTTTAAGAACCTTTTGAACTTCCTTGAAAGCATGGCCATTTCTTCTTCATCTTCATCCGAATTGTCCGTATCTGAAGATGCATGGAAGGCAAGAACTTTCTTCTTGGATTGATGTTGTTGTTCGTCCTTCTTTCTTTCTTCTATTTGCACTTCATATGCCATTAGATTACCGACTAGGTTTTCTAATGTCATGGTGGAGAGATCGTTTGCCTCTTTAATGGCGGTTGTCTTCTTCTCCCATTCCGGTGTGAGTGCTCGAAGGATCTTACGGACTCGTTCAACTTGAGTGTAGTCCTTTCCAAGGGATGCAAGAGTGTTGGTGATGTCGGTGACCTTGTAACCATTTCGGATATGGTTTCGTTCTCCTTCATCTTGAACAATTCAAATCTGTGGACAAGAACTGAAATTTTAGATTCTTTAACCTTGTTAGTACCTTCGTGTGTTACCTCGAGTGTATGCCATATTTGATGTGCAGAGGTTGATGTAGACACACGGTTGAATTCCTCTTTGGTTAAGGCACAAAAGAGAGCGTTCATCGCCTTGGCATCCAGATTTGCATTCTTCTTTTGTTCTTCACTCCAAGCGTCAGAGTTGGTTGTAGGCTTGGTGTACTCGGCTTCTAAGATGTTCCAAAGATCGTAGTTGAGCGACTGCAAGTAGATCTTCATTCTATACTTCCAGTAATTGTAGTTGGTTCCGTCAAAGAGCGGTGGACGTTGTGTAGAATGCCCTTCTTTGAATTGGGATGATTGGAAATCCGTTGCCATCCTTGTATGGTTGTTTGCCTTGAAACCTGCTCTGATACCAAATGTAGGATCTATATAACAAGCAAAACAACACTAGAAGGGGGGTGAATAGTGTTATTTAAACTTTAAACAAATCACTTGCAGAAATTAAATAATCACAAGAGATTAAGCACAGAAAAACAAACGCAAACAGCGGAGAGTTATCCTGGTTCGGTCCTTGTGACCTACATCCAGTCCCCAAGCAAACGCTTGAGATTTTCCTTTACTTTCCTTGTGTACACCCTACAACAAGTGCCTTGTGCACCACTTGACAAACACCATTTGCCAACGTGCACAACTTCTCTTCCACCAAGAGAACACGCCTTGTACAATCTTCTACACCCAAGAAGACTCCTTGTACAACTTTCTTTGAAATGAATACAATAACTTCCTATAGCCTTGATAAGGATCTGTAGTGGACAAGGTTCTGTATAGGAAGGTTTAACTTCAGAATTCTTCACAAGAGGAAATGGCTTTTGGTGAAGAAAGAAGTTGCAAATTTCAGTTTTCAGGATTCTGGAAATTTTGGCTTTGGAAATCTGATTGAAAGAATTGGTAAAAAGGCCTTTGGAATAACTTCTCTATTTATAGATGTAGACTAGAGTCAGTTAGGGAAGTTATGGCATCAATTCAGACAATTTGAACATTTGAAAACGTTGCCAAATGAATCAGATAAGAGAAACTGTCCAACAGTCAGAAACTGCCTATAGTCGACTAGGATACTGGATTAGTCGACTAGACTAGGCAAAAGTTCACTTATTAGTCGACTAGGTAAGATTGTTAGTCGACTAGGGAAGTGTCTGTTGGAAACAAAAGTTTCTGGATAACTGAAATTAGTCGACTGTAACTAACTTGTAGTCGACTTAAAACTTGTATTAGTCGACTGGATAAAAAGGATAGTCGACTAATTTTGTTTCAGAAAAGAAACAGAGAGTTGGATAATTTTTGTGTCAAAGATTAGTCGACTTGGAAATAGGGTTAGTCGACTAGAGTATCTGTTAGTCGACTAGGTAAGAAAGTCAAGTCGACTAATTGGCTTACAGAGTCCAAACAGAGAGTTAGGAGTTTTTGTTCTAAGTGGACTAGTCGACTAGGGCTTTATGTCAAGTCGACTACATTGGGGTAGTCGACTATATCAATAGGGTAAGTCGACTTGGGAAGGTATATTTTGTGTGTAAGTGATCAAGGCTGTTACAAATCTTTCTAAGTTTACACACCAACTTCCACAAACACCCATAAGGTTCAGTAATCTTCATCTGAGGTAGAGCAATCATCATGTGGTAGTAGTGTTCGTCCATCATCAAAATCTTGTAATTGGAGAGGCTTCAATATCTTGAACTTGTCAGGTTCCAACACCTCCTTGGGTCAAATTTTAAACCACCTTATCCACAATTTTCGCAATATTCATTCCCCGATTTTGCTTACTATACTCCTTTTTCAGAACCATCCTCTGAAGAAAATCTGATTTGGAAAGGACCATAGAAGCCATGCTTGAGTCCCAATAACAAATTCAAATTTTACTCAATTCACAATCCTTCCCACATCAAACTCTATATGCTCCTTTTCTAGAACATCCAATTGAAGAAAAATCTGAGCCAGAAAAGAGTTTGAAAGTCTTTTGTGAAACAACGCAACAATTTCAAAATATGTTGGACTCATCATCTCAACCAAATTTTCAAGAGTCATACTCATATTTTCCAGTCGCACCAATTCAAAATGAACAACCATCCATCCTGAAAATGAATATGGAACTCTCGTGTCAGTCTGGGGAACAATCGCAAAATCTGATGGACTCACGACTTCACCATAATTTCCAAAACCAACTTCCGTACTCACCATTTCAAGAAGAACAATTGCAAAGAGTATGGAAAATATGATTCAGACTCAAAATTCTATTACCCGACCTATCAGTAAGTTAGACTCAATAATGAGTGAATTGATCAATGAGAATGAGAAAAGTCTTTCTTGTCAACCTTTGACTATCTCTAACTCTACAGATTGGACCCAAGAATCATGTTATTTTGAAAATCAAGATTCAATTTCAGCATACTATTGGAACTTGACCAAACTCTAAGTTTGAAAAATCACATTGACATTTTGACAAGTTATCCCTTTCTAAAATTGAAATTAAACATGAAAATAAGTCTGAACCTCAAGTTGGTAATTCTATTTCACTTTTTGACTCAATAATGACTCCAGAATCTTTACATATTTTTCTTTATTCCGGAGTCAACATTGAATCCTATTTCAGTGCACCATGAAATTGAATCACCAATATTTTATGATCACATTCTGTTAATGGGAAAAAGTGTGTGAATATCAATTCTTTAGTTTGGACCCTATTTTTGAACCAATTTTGACTCTCACTTTTGAATCTCGACTTGATCTGAGCCAAATTTTCGAGTCGGTATCGGTTTTTATTCCTGTTCCAATTAAGTCCAAATCAATCATCTCCTAAAATCACACTTCATTTTGGACAAAGGTGTTGAACAAAATAACTCAAGAATTATTTTTAAAAATTAAAAATTGGGTGCGGATAATTTTTAAATAAGACCATTCATTTCATCATTCTTTTTATAGGTTATATTTAAAAGGTCACTAGTGGGTTCCTGCGAATTCCACAATATATGATTTGAGCCACATTCGTGGGCCAATCAAACCACCACTAGAATCACCACCATGAGGTAATTTTTCCTTCCCTATTTTGATTTATGCACATACACATTCATGTTGTATTAAGAACAATGCATAAGATAAGTGGGGGGGAGGAACATAGTTTTAAGTTTTTATTCTTTTACACTTCTTTTTAGAAAATTTTTAGATTTTTTTTTTTTTGTATAGAAACTCTTTTCTTTTCTTTTTACAAAATTTGTTGAAATAAGAGAAATAGTTTTGATTTATTTTTAAGAAAATTAAGATTATCTTAAGAATTAGGAAGACCTAAAATTATGAAGTTTTAAACCGAGTCAAAATAATAGATCTTGTTTAAATTTTAAGAAAAGAAAGTAAGATTGAAAAGATAATTTGATTTCGAAGTATTTGCCTTAGATATATGGACTTCACATCTACACAAATTTTTGGATTGAAACAAAGACTGAAAATGCCATATAAAAAAATATAAAAAATTGATGATAAAAGTCACTTATTGAAGCTGGCTAGTTATGTCTCAGAAAGCATCGTTATTCACATCTAAAACGGTGGACAAAAATAAAACAATCCCTTTAGTTCTGTGGTCTTGTTTACTCGAGTTCTTAAGCCCGAGGGATGTTTTTCATCTGGTTTGGGAGTATAACGGCTAAAGGCTCACACCCGGGTAAGCTAGAAAGCCTAAGAAAACTAAGGAAAGGAAAAAGAAAAAATTTTGATATAAATAAATGGCATGAAAGTTAAAGTTGATATCCCAAAAAAATCTTCACAGTTCACAAAGTGCATATTTTCTAAGAGTTTTATGAAAGATCAAAGAATCGATTCAATGTTAAATTCTTACATTTAATTTTTAACAAGATTTTGTATTTAGACTTAGTTTAAGGAAGAATAATTTCTGGTCAACCTATGACCTTAGATTCTTTAAATTTTCGCAAAAATATTTCAACACTTTTCTCTATTTCAAAATGCATTTTCAAAATACTAACTGATTTCTTTCTTTATGGATTTTGTGGGTGTAATCCGCTGAAAATCCTCAAGAGATAAAACTCCTCCTCTAAGAGAAACCTAGAGTTAAACGGCTTGTTGCACATGCTCAGTGCAATCGCGTCACCTGCGAAAGTGGTGTAATAATTTTCTTAGTTTTTCTATTTTGCTTAGGACGAGAAAAAGATAAGTATGGGGGTGTGATTAGTCTCTAAATATGCAGATTTCATACCACATCTTCACATTTATTCAATATTAAATTCTGTTAATAATACCTCTCTTGTATGTTCTAGGTCCATGGCATGAAATGAAGAAGAACCCCAAAAATCTGGTTTATTTGGTGATTTAAAGCCTACACATATAGCTATTGATTTTGGAAGGTGGTTCTATCAAAACCAGGTGCCCATATTCAGAAATCAGGGGCTACAACCGACAGGGGGATAAATCGACAACGCTTCCAGAAGGCACTGTGCGTGTGGCGCTAGTACGGCTGCGGAAACGCGGTCGTACCATAGAGCTGTGCATTGAGATTGAACGCGCGGCCTCGTGACACCCTCTTGGTGACCCCTTGGCCTATAAATACCCTGAGATTTTCAGAGCTCATGGAAGGAAAATTTGTAGGGTTAATTCTTCTCCATGTATGTAGTTTTTAGAGTAGTTTCTTCTCTTTAGTTTAGATTTGTTGTTCTTCTTCTTCCTCTTTTGTATTTTTCATTTCTTGTAGATCTTGTAATAGAGAAGAGAGTAGCACATAAGATGAAAGTAAGAGTGCTTGTAATGGAGGGTGACACTCTATGAAAGATTCTCTCTTTATCTCTCCTTATTTTCTTTTCTCTAACTCCTTTTACATGCTTAGCTAATTTTCTCTCATGGTAACTAACTACTAACCACTAACTTGCTTAGTCCTTACTTGATAATCCACATGAATCTAATAGCATCTACTTGGCCTTGCTCTAGCAAGAGCCATTGATGGCTCATGAAGATGGATTCTAACACTCTAACATTCTAACTCTCTAACAAGCTAACATTATTTTATTCCATGCTTGCTCTTATCTAGTTTTGATGGTTTAAGTGTAGTTTGTGTAAATCACCTAGAGGGGGGTGAATAGGTGATAATGCTAATCTATAAACTAAATGCGCTAAATGCGGAAGCTTAAAACAAATTTTGCAACACACTTAATACAACCAACAAGTGTAGCCGAATTCCCCGTGAAGGGCTCTGGACTAACTCCTCTTTGATTCCCCTAGATATGGGTTGAGGTGCTATATGAAACTCTTGTGGTTAAGTACAAGTGAGGCACACACACAAGCATATAATGGATATGGCAATATGAAACAATGCTCAACACAAGCAAATATGATATGATGATATGAATGATGCTTTGCACAATTAAAGAGAGAGAGAGAGTTAGAGAAAATGGATCAAACGCAAACGCAAACATAAAGATATATTTCGAGGTTCGAGCCCCTAGCTCTACATCCCCGCCTTCACCACCGTGAAGGATTTCCAATCCACTATCTCCACCGAGAGAACCTCCACCGAGGAGGATTTGTTACAACAAAGGAGTACCGAACTCTCTCAAACACCGCCTCACAACCGAGGGGTAGGCCCGTAGCCAAACAACCACAAACACATCTACCGAAGAGGGTTACAACCAATCTCCACCTCACTAGAGGGAGCAAACACAAGCCTCAACCTCTACCAAAGAGGGAGCAAACCAATCACCCGATCAACCTCTACCAAAGAGGGATACAACAAAGGCAAGGGTGTTAACAACAAGTGGTTCCAAAGACCACAAACTATCTCTTTTTCACAAAACAAAGATCCTATAGAATAGGATAGAAGATATAGCTCAAGTGTGGAAAACAAAAGTGTTTTGATCAAAGAAAATCTCTTGGGAAAATACCAAATTGATATAGAAATGAAGAACAAGAAATCAATTCCCAAAAACTTGTTTTCTTTGAAAATAACAAAACACTTTAAAAACAAATAAATGAATCTTTTTGGCACTAAAACTCTTTTGAAAACTTCTTTTAAACACCAAGAATAGAGAGAAATTTTAGCTCATGAAAACTTAGTTAAAAACACCAAGCAATGGGGTATTTATAGCCCCAAAACAAAACTAGCCGTTAGGCTGATCTGTCAGCCTGACAGGCCTAGCGGTCGCCGGCCGGCCGACCGCCAACGGTCAAAAATGTGACCGCTGGGGCAACCCGGTCGACCGCATGGCCGACCGCCCAGATACAGAGAGCAGACTCTCTGATCCAGTCGGCCGCTCGGCCGACCGCCCATATACAGAGTGCAAAGCTCTCTGGTCCGGTCGGCCGCCCAGCCGACCGTCCCTGTGACTGCCAAACATGCACAAGCCTGTGCACGTCGGTCGACCGCAAGGGTCGACCGGCCTTTGGTGCGGTCGACCCGTGCGGTCGGCCGACCTGGCCTGTCAGCCACAAATCTGGGACAGAAACACATGTTAAAAATATTTCTAAAAATTCTTTTATCTCTTGTAAAAATACCCAAAAATAATTTTATCATTTTGCATTGATATATAAACATGTGATAAAAATTTTAGCTCAAATATCAAGCATATGAAACCATTTTTGTGTTTTAACATTTTTACCAAAAACTAAAACTTGTATTTTATCAAACTTGTATTTTTTCAACACATGAATAGGATAGTCAAAATAAGTTTGTATAAGAAGTTTACGCATGCATGTATAGAAAGAATATATCTTACTATACATATAAATCATTTAAATTTGTTTTGATCAACTATTCATGAAAACACATATCGGTTAAACTAAAAACCGAAAAACCATAAAACGTGTGTGTTGTGTGCACTTGAGCATATCAACTATACTAAGCTTTACAAATGGATCTAAACACACTAAACTAAACTAGGATACCTAAGTCTTCTTGACGATCTTCCATCTTCAAGTCGACTTGGTCCAAACTCCGTGATCCAACGAGCAAGGCTATGTATCATCATGACGCACGGGCTCGGGAATCACCAAGTGAAGGCTTCCAAACTCCTCTTTTTGAAGCAATCACCAACTAATATCTTGTTACATGATCTGAAACTAAAATCACAAAATTATTAGTAAACATAACTACATGAGTTAATCATCATCAAAACTAGATAGGAAGGCCTCCGGGCCAACAATCTCCCCCTTTTTGATGATGACAAAACTCATGGAGTTATATATGCATGGATTAAAGTTAAGCTTCAAAGAAGCTCCCCCTTAACTCATGCATAAACAAATAAACAATAAATATGCAATGAATGACAATGCATAATCATGCATAAACAATAAAAGGCTCTAGATACCAATGAAATGTTCAAAAACAAAACATGCTCTAGATACCAATTAAAATTAAACTAAATTAAACTTAATATATGCAAAACATAAACATGCATATATAAAACTCAAAATCTTTCTCCCCCTTTTTGTCAATCATCAACAAAGGGGTAAAAACCAAAACAAAACAAAATCTTCTCCCCCTTTTTAATACAAAGAAACAATCATCAATAAGGGGTAAATAAAGACAATGTTATCCCCCTTTTGTCTAAAACAAAAAACAAAAATCAAATAGGGGTGACAATCAATTAGGGTACCAATTGAAAATATGTCAAAGTAGCATCTTGATACCAATTGAAAGTAAACATAAATCAATCAAATAAATGGTATATGCTATATACATTCATGAGGAGGAAGATATGAAGCTTCCCTACATAGATACATTACATGAAGGAGGGATGACAAGCCCTAATTCACATAACATACACTATGTAATGTATAAGAAAAGATGTGAAGCTCCCCCTACACACGTGTACCACATAAAGAAGAGATTGTCAAGCTCTTCAATACAAGATACACTCATCATGAATCTATATGTAGAAGAGATGTTAAGCTCTCCTTGCATATAGGCAATATAAATCAAAACTTTTGTATTAATTTTTTAAAATAAAATTTTGAGATACCAAATTTTAAAACATTCAAATAAACATCTTGATATCAAACAGAGTATTTTTCTTTTTAAGTATATGATATCAATTTAAAATTTTTTATTTTCTATCATAAAGCAAGGGAGTGGAAGTATAAATACCAATTGTAAATATGAAAATCGAATTTTCTCCCCCTTTATGAAATACCAACAAAAATAATGCATAAGCTTGAAATAAGATACCAATTGAAAAGCAATTGAAAACTAATCAATTGAAACAAAGTTAAAGCTCAAGCACTAGCATAAACAAGATTTTGTGCTTAAAGATATAGGGATATAATAAGCACAAATAAAACATATATGTGTATGAAAAATAGATACCAATTGAAATTGATATTCTTGGAATTGAAAGCATACATACATACAAACATATATGAGTATACAAGAAAGGTCAAAATTGATACCAATTGAAAGAAATTCAATGATACCAATTGAAACAACAATAATGATCAAGTGTATACATCATATAACTACCACCCAACCATGTTCAAGTTTAAAATGATTTTCATATAAAGCATGCATGAGGCATGGTCTCCCATCCAACCACCCGTGGATGGTAGGGGTTTTCAAAATTAGGTTTGAAAATTATAGTTTGTTTGAAAACTCTACCAAAATGAAGAAAACGAACTAGTTATATGAGAAATTGTGAACTAGTACGAAATCCTTCAAGTAAGGAATAAAACAAAATTATTTTTCATGAAACATGAAATTCACAAAATAGTCAACACTCATAATCGATTAAGCATAAATATGACTCATGAAAACAAACACATGAGTAAACAATAAATGTGAGTGTACAAGTAAGATGTGAAGATCATAATCATGAAAATGGACAATAAGCTCAATATTCCTTGAAACAAGAAAACATGAAAATCATCAAAATATTTTATCTTCGAGATATATGTATGTCCTATACAAATTAAAGTATACATACATATCCAAATACAACGAGTCCAAAAGATATATGCATGAAGGCACGTGGCTCAAAAAGGATGTATATGTATAATAATAATTTGGATAAAATGGACATATACATAAAGTTAAACATAAACACTAAAACATGAAACAAATCCAAAATTGGAATATAAGTTTAAATGCATGGATCATCAAAACTAGACTATACTAGCACATCTAATGGGTTCAAATAAGCATTTAAGCTCAAACATATATAGATTTATTTGTGGCCCACTATATGCACAAATATATACCTAGTCTTAATGAAAACTAACATTTAAAGCATATATTCAAATCATGAAGCATAAAACAAATCATAAATCATCATGATAAACATAAACATGATTATTATTTAAATCCATATGTTATTAGAGTTATAATAAACATGATAGCTAAACAAAGGTGAGAATACTAAAATAATGGTCCATATTAAACATGGGTGTCTCAAAGCTATTATACATGCATGTCAATGATCTAATAATCATGGCATTTTCATAATAATCTAAAAACAACAAAATATGCTATAAATAATGAATATGAAAAGCATGTAAATAAACGGGAGTAAAGGATTGTCACCAA
This sequence comes from Agave tequilana, assembly GCA_038442645.1. NCBI lineage: Eukaryota > Viridiplantae > Streptophyta > Magnoliopsida > Asparagales > Asparagaceae > Agave > Agave tequilana. The sequence goes on along the minus strand of JAVJIF010015516.1, from coordinate 529 downwards.
AACCGAAGAAGCAACTCTCCTTGTCTCCAAAACATGGTGGTCTTCTCCACCAAACATCCCTTGAAAGTGATGCATCCAAATGATTTTCATGAAGCTCGGAACGCATCCACTCCAAGTACCGCTACTCTCACGTCATGCGAGAGCCCATACCTATATCAAACACACGAGGGGTGATCTTTGGTACCCATATCTTATTGGGTCCATGGGGGTTAGTACCTTCTTTAACCCAAACAAATTTATTTGCTAAATTAGAAACATGTATACGATCATAACAAAATTTAGCAAGGTGGCCCTTACGTCCACAATGTGTACAAGTGTACACATGAGCATACATGTGATGGGTGTGTCCGTGTGGAGCATGTGTATGCCGTGATGGGTGTGCATGCAAAATAGATGGAACTTGTTTCTTTCGAAACAAAATTTTCAAACGTGTATGACCCATACACATTGGCTCAAAGTGGAACTCAAACAATCTACACTCTTCTTAAGCATGGATATATCATTATCAATTAAGAAGAGGTGGCACATG